>VXAA01000606.1:1061631-1171290 GCA_013399115.1 Anseranas semipalmata
GTACTGACAATTCTAAATAAAAGGTCCATTTGAAACATCACACTTAAGCATTTCATTTAGAAGCTATGAAGGCAAAACATTTGCAGCCAAAATAAGCCAGCAAAATGAATGTTATTAGGAGGGAAAACTTTGTGCTGAAAAATTTCACACAACTTTACTCTCGAGAAAAAAAGCCCTAAACACTGTCAATTTTTCCTCAGCAGAAAAAGAACATCTGTTAAAAGTATTATTTTTCGGTATGTACCAGTTTTAATGATATGCTTGTCAAGGAAGCATTATCAAGTGCAAGATTTCTAATCAAATCCAGAGAATTAGGAAATATTTGGAAACGCATCCCATGCAGCCAATAGCAGATAGAGGTTTTCATATCTCCCACATTGGGTTAAAAAGTCTCCCAGCTATTGGCCGCTCCTTGGTGTGGTACTCCCTCTTTCATTCAGAAATTTTGGAAGTTTCAAATTCCTTCTGGACTGATAAATGTTGCAATCTTCAAGCATTAATAGTGTGTGTGGGAGGGGTGTGAAATAAAAGAATAAAATAATACAATTTAAAAAAATGGAATAAAATCCATTTCCTCACTGTGTTCAAGTACATCTTTCTGCTTTCCAAACTGCAGCTTCCCTACTTAGATCGAGAACACAGGTCACAAAAATATAAGAATGGATTACTGGTAATATTCCAACTCCAGTGAGAGTCAAAAAGGGTTGTTTTTGCCTTTTTTTTTTACCCCCCTCCCATAGAAAACCTGTTCTTGTACCTTTTTCAGAGCTGATGTCAACCAAATGTACTGAAAGGAAGCACCTGATCTTATTTGCAACACTTAGCTGGACCTGAGATTCTACATTTCACCTACTTGTTATCCCAGAACATAAATAGTGAGTAAACCCAGCTTTGCCAGACTGCTTTTACCTTAACTCTTGACTGACTGCTGAAGCCAAGCTGAAGCACACTTTCTTCTGCCTGTGCAATTTAACTCTTTGCAGAGGTCAGACTAGCTCATACTATTAAATAATGCAGGCTAGACAATGCTGACTTAATAAAACTCACATGTCATTTTGTGTCGGAATTGATTTTCTTACTTGAGGGCCACTTTAGCTTGCAAATCAAGTGTCTTGTGTTGGTTCTTTCAAAAGGATGCTGCCGTTGCCTGGGCTTCCTTCAGAAACAGAGATTGATGGGACCAGGCTTGCGTTGGGTCAGTGTCTAATGGCCTCCTCTCAGTGGCCTGAATTATTCATAAGTGCTAGAGCACCTCATGTTTTTTGATTAACGTGTACAACGGAGGGTAGCTGCAGTATCAAACTACTTTCTTGCATTTTGCAGACCAGTTCTCTTTCCCTCACTCTTTTCCATCCCAATTCCAAGGTAGTAACTTACATGGATGGTAGGTATAGCCTTTCTTAACATTAAGTCATCCCTAGGACAAGGAGAACAATTTAACTCACTTCACTTGGACTCCATTAACACTTGTCTTCCCATTTTCTAACATATTTCATCCCAGGCTCCTTAAATAATGTCTCACATGCATCTACCTGAACTATAAACTTGCTAAGATCACCAGACCGTTCGTCAGCAAAGCTGAGAATACAGTTACTGCTCTAATAAATAACCCGTCTGTTTCCTCCATTCAATGCACTTGTAGATTTTCAATAGCCTGGTTCTTTTCCAGAACTTCCAGAAAAGTAAGTTTGTTGAAAAGACAAAAGGATCTAGTTTTGTGACCGACAGGACACTTGCTTCTCATCTCTCTGTTCCTCCCTACTCCCGCTTTGCCCATTGCTGACAGTGAAGCTCTAAGTTGTATAAGTTGATTCCTACACCAATTGTAGGCAGTTATGGCTATAAAACCATGATCTATTTGGCTCAAAAAAAAAAAAAAAAGTCCAAATATAGCAATAAATTAGCAACTAAAAGCAGTTAAACTCCTTCTAGTGTTAATCATCTTCCACCTTGTATTCGTAAAAGGTAAGTGAGCTCAAATGCAGCCTCTCCCACAGACATTCCCACCAGACGTCGTGGCTGATCACCAGTGCTTTCCATTTTGTAATGGCATTTCTCCCAGTAATACGTAGGTGTAGGAAAACAAAGAAAAAAAACAAACAATACGCACGGTATAACCCAGTGGGGAATTCCAAGCTGCTGGGGAACCATACGTGCTGCCTTACCATATAGCATGCCTTACATACAGCCTTACAGCACGCAGCTCGGGAATATGCAGAAGGAGATGGGATGCAAGGTACTTTGCAGACAAAGCCCACAAGTGGGAGATGAGACAGGAAAAGGAGTTCTGCTCTTATAAAGGGGCACAATGTGGGTAGGTGCAAAGTTCTTGTGACTCTTTAAATAGCAGGTATGCAAACAAGATGGAGAAGTGGCCTTCCTCTGAGCAGAGATCTGCAGGGTAGAGCTCCTTGTCTTTCTTCCCAAACTTCAAGCATTGTGAGTTTGGAAGAACCTTGAATTTCTGCAAAAATGGGCTTCTGGGCTACAACACATCCCATCACAGCTGAAGAGCCACCCTGCAGTCAGGGAGCATCAGGTTTGTTACAGCTGACACTTAAACGCCATGTTCTGTTCCACCCAGGTCTTTCTCACTGCTACACTAACTCCAAACCTCATTTTAAAAAGAGAGGCAGGGAGAATGGTAATGACTAAAACAAAATCAATGTTTAATGCTATTAATTATAACAATGACATTCTTTAATTGGAAAAATCAAATTACAGAAGACAGAGGGAGGACTTATGATGTGTTTTGATGATCAACACTGAACTCTTAGTTGATGGATCAATTATGTATATAACTGCAGCCACTTAAATAGGTCTCTGCAGAGCTGAATCTTCTCAGCTACAGTCCAAATTACCTAAGAAAATTCGACCAATTAAAAGTAATATACAATATACTATGCACCAATAATGATGAAATACACACTTAGGGGTTTTGCAGTTGTAAAGCCATTAGTAATCTCTGAGCATTACAGAAGACTAACAATTTAACAAAACCCAGAAGGTTTGGATTAGGGCTTTGTTCACTAGCCTCGAGTATTGATGTGAAAAATACTCTTTTGGTCACTGAAGCCATCTTAGAAATTAATGAGCTGAAAGCTAACCAAATAAAAAGGAACTAGGATTTTAGTGTTAGACATTCTGGTAATTATATATAGTAGATATAAACTGTCTTTATTTTACAGATCAGTTCCAGGCTTTTAACTTAAAAAATCACAGTGGGTAATTCTTTTCTAAAATGACAATTTATCTTCAGAGGCCAAGTTCCACTTCTTAATAAAGTGCCCAGCTCTGTTAATAAAGTAGTAATGCGATGCTTTACAACAACAATTGAAAAAAAAGAATAGAATACTGAGATTAGACCTAAAATTAGTGTCTTTTCCCACCCTCTCCATCCAGTATGTTCACTGAATGAACCTTTCCTTAACTCTAGCCATTTGTATACTTCAGTTTTTCCCTAGCAGAACTACAGAAAAAAATATCTTGATATCCATTTACTTTAACTGCCTCCATCATCTGTCTTTTAGCATACATTTGGATGCAAAGCTGGAAACATAATGAGTTCTATCTTAAAGATATTTCTCCCTTCCCAGCTGTGTTAAAAGACAACCATCCTGAGCTGTGATGTGCTAATCCCTCTCCCTATCTGAGAGAGGAACATTTCAGTTCCCTTTCAGACAGCATCTCCATATCATTCACAAATCCAGAAAGACGATCTACTCACTTAGAGCTAGGGCTGTCCCAGAGCCTGCCAATAAAAATGCCAGGAACATTTGTAAGCAGAGCCTCTGGTTGCAAAGCCCTTTGGAAGGATGCAGAGTGGCTCATTCAGCAGGAAAACATGAACAAAGACCGGGCTATAGTCAGAAAGAGGAAAATAGTCATTCAGGGAGGATGCCTCGACTAGGCAAATTAAACTTTTCTATGTGCTGAAGTATACCGCTTTGAACGGTTACAAACAAACCTCCAGCACATTTTTATCTCTGCCAAGAGATAAAAAATGAAATGAAATGCCTTCACCAACCCACCAGCCAGGTAAGCGAGGAGACTCCATCACAAGCCCCAGGTTGAAGAACCTCATTAGCAATTCATATTTCAGCATTTCTAAGTTTCTGTTTATCATCCCTGGAGTTCACTCTCGATGCACTACGCTAGCCCCATGAATTCATGAATAGACACAAAAGACTTATGGCCATCATTAGGATGTATTTCCCTCCACACAGACCCTTTTTAAATGTCACTAATCTTTCTCTCACAGGTTTGCTGCACAGAGCATCTAATTTCCTTTGGAAGTTTGGGAGCACAGAGTCCAATCAAAGATAGCATATTAAATGTACATGCTTAAATTTTATGAAATCCAAACATTCTTAGTGTCATTTATATTCCATTCCATCCTTGCAACCTTCTGGGCTAACAAGGAAGAAGCCTGCCCTAACCAAGAGGGATGGAAAATACTGATTTCATTGACATGTTCTTTTTTCCATTTGCCTTCAAATATTGCTGAGAAGAAAAGGACAGAAGAAAGATTTTTTTAAAAAAAAATCTGTGTTAGTAAATTGATTTTATAGGTTGATCTATTTGGTATTTCAGTTGTGGAGATACTTTCTTATTTTCTGCCAAAGTTTCTTTAGCAATTTCACTTAAACTCAATTTTCTGCTTAGGGGTTTATATTTGATGGGCTCAAGATATCACCAAACTAGGCACATTAAACTTAATTTAAAATGTAAAGTGATGGATATATACTTTTGGAATTAGAAATGCTGTAATAAATTAATAAAAGGTAGAGG
Source organism: Anseranas semipalmata (assembly GCA_013399115.1). NCBI lineage: Eukaryota > Metazoa > Chordata > Aves > Anseriformes > Anseranatidae > Anseranas > Anseranas semipalmata. Next base: position 1,066,423 of record VXAA01000606.1, read on the forward strand.
TGATTTATAAAGGAAAAGATAAAAGCACAAAGGAGATATTTGGCATGGAGGGAATGTGAATAGTTTGCATAATGAAGCAAAGATGCCAAAGGAGGAAAAAACACAAAATAAAATGAAAACGCAGAAAGATAGATGGTTGGGTCACAGAACACCCTGAGGGAAAGCAAAGCATTAAAAAAAAAAGTGTCAGTGTGAAAAGAAAAGACAGAAAAAAAAAATCTTCAGGAAGATCAGAAGAAATTCTCATTGAGTGACAGGAAGGGGTCTCCCGCCAGGCAAGGATGAGCTCATCATTATATTAAAGACTAAAAACGAATATTCAAGAAAGTTTCTGAAATTACCAGACATACCACAATAGTTAATGCAGCGAAATCTGGGAAATAGCAGGGGAAGATTGTCACAAACTTGTAAAGGTGGGGGCAGAGCAGGCTCTGCTCAACACAGACCGCGTGGAAAGGAGGGGCAATGGGCTGAGGCTGGGAACAGCCTTAAAAATCTGGAACTGTGTCCTCATAGATCAAGCCATGCACTGCAAACAGGTTTTTGGGTGCTCCAGGGGAATGGGAAAGGCGTGGATGTAAAACTGAGGCTTTTGGTTTCTCTGCAATACAGGGCGGGGGGAAAGGAAGTCATCTTAAGCAGCAGCTTTATTGTCAGAACCAAAAGATTGCATGCAACTATCTCCAGCTAGAGGACACTGAGGTACATGAGCTTTTTTTTCTTCTTATCAGGCTCTTTTACGAATTGCAGATTACTGCTTGTATGCTTTCAGCACACAGCCAGCATCTCTGTGCAACAGGAAAACTGCACCACACTGCATTCTCCCTTCGCTGGGCAGGGATTTTCATGTCATCTATTATTCACATCACAGCTTGCTGCAGCTATTCCAGGAAGACCTCAAAAGAATCCTGCCCTACTGTCATGAAAAGGAAGGGAATATGGTTTCCCCGTATGAGGGGTCAGGAAACTGGAAAGCCGAAGAGAGCCTCCTCCGTGTGCACAAACCCTGTGTCTTTCAGCAGCATAGTCCAAGGGGCAACAACACTCATACAAGTGACCCTGACTATGATAAGCATTTTAAAATTTCAGTATGGCATCAGACAGGAAAAATCACATAATTTTAAAGTATTAATCAAGTAGAACAAGAGACAAGCTATTTTCTTTCCTTTTAGACAGGAGTTTAGATATGAGAAGACTCCTGTAGACATCTCTCCATAGCAATACATTAGCAATTAAACAACTGTCAGCCTTGTTCCGAAGGAAAAGCAAGTGCTGATGCCACTCATCAATCGGTGCTGACAACAGTTTGCTTTAATTGATGTGGCGATGCAGTGATGTGATCACGGCTGCCCCCTCACCTCCCTCTGCTGTTTGCTTCTGACCCTTTCTCCACAGTTACGGCATATATCACATGACCTTTAAAAAAAAATACACATGCACATACACATACATTTGTGTTCTGGATACACTTGAAATCTCCCAAGGAATCCAAGCTCTGTGCTGTAAGGCAAATTTAAAGGAAAAAAAAAAATACACACTCTTTTGGCTTACTTAGCTATGTGTTTTGTAAGCTGCTAACAGGGCTACGTTCAGGTTCAGTAATTTGCCTAGACTGAAAAAGGAAACAGAGCAGGGGCAGAAACTGAATCCAGGAGAGTCCTTGAGTTCTAATTTAGTTTTACCTTTCAAAGGTGATTTCACACTTCACTCTGCCTAGCGCTGCCTGCACTCACCTTCTTCTACATTCCCATTCTGCGCTTGGATCAACTCCATTTCTACTGAAGCAAAATTCCCTTTGGCTTTGACAGAGCCTGACTTTAAACAGGCACGAGCCTCTGCTTTTCTCTCTGACTTCAGAAAGAGGAGGATTGCTTTAAATGCTGTTTTTGCATTTAAAAAGGCAAATGCGCAAATACATGGAGGAGAGACAAGAGCATCACAGCACTACTGTTCAAAAGTAGGGGGGCTATATAATATAAGAATGGAGTAGTTAGGGCTCAGAAGCCCTACACAGCTCACGCTTTAAATAGACAAGAGGGGAAAGAGCTCTGGGGAGAGGAAAAAAAAATAAAAAATAAAAGAGGCAGCACAGGGAAATAATAGCTCAGAACAGCCCAGCTCAGGCCTCCAGTGCAGGGCTTCCCACACCTGAGCTGCCACCAGCTGGGAAGCTCAGCCCTGGGCCATGCAGCTTCCCCAGGTGCAAGCTAAATATGATGCCTTAATTGCCACTGCCAAAATAACCCTCCTTCCATTGATTTGCAAGGCATGATTGACTGGTTCAGCAAAATAGCACCAACCTGCCATAGCTCCCGCATGCTCAGCTCCAGCTTTCAGGAAGTAAATATTAAGCAGGCTCCTGGGGCTCTCCCCTTTTCTCTAATAAAACTTTTATGAAGGTACAGATTTCTTGAGGTCTCATCCGAGGGACACTGGTACCTGCTCTCCACGCAGAGTGACCCAGGGGTGTCAGCAGGACGGGGAGAGCAAAGTCCTCGCAGGGTCAGCCATAGCCTGGCCTGAAGGTAGCAGCAAGCTTTGCCCGAGGCAGCTCCAGAGCAGAGCTGATTGACGCGCTGCTACAGAGCGCGTAGTCCTTCAGCACAGGTACCAAAAAATGAGCCCCTTTCTTAGAAGTAGGATGGGGGCTCCAGGGTTGTACTGTAAGTTTCTGCAGTTTCCATTACAAAAATTAAAAAATAAAAATAAAAAATAGAAATCTAAGGCTTCTACAAAAGCTGGTAGAGGACGGAATACCTAGTTTCCCTCAAAATTAATACTTCCTCCCACATATAATACGTTCATTATCTCAGCAATGACTCACTGTACAGGATTTGGTGATATTTGAAATTATGAACACAGCACAAAAGTTCACCAACTCATTAACACAATTACTATTCATTCATCCTTGATTGCTATAGCGGAGACTTCTGATTAAGCCATCCTGCCCTGCAATTTCCATGGATTTTCTTCCGTGCTTCGAATATTATGGGGCAAATATCGCACACTCAGCACTGCCACTTTTCTCCCAGTCCAGTTCTTTTGCTTGGCGTGCAGCAGCCTCAGCAATCCCAATCAGAACATTATTGGAAGAGGCTTGGTTTCATCCCCCATAAACTGCACATTTATTAACATTCACCAGGTTAACTAGGTAAATCGCATCTCTGGTCAGTCCATAACTAACTGTATGCTTTCACTGTCTTTTTCCATGTATCTTATGGCACACATGCATTCAGTTTAATTAACAGGGAAGAACTGCAGGTTTCAGTTAATCTTCACTTTTCTTGCCTTTCTTTTCCACCCCAACCCCCCAAGAAAGTGGTTTAAGGGAGAGGTAAAAGGAAAGCCTTCCCTTTGAATACCACCACGGGTCTCCTGGTTTGCAGTTCCACACTATGCATATTTCCATAGATTTAAGAAAATAATCAATACTTATATGCCAGACATCAAACAGATAATAATGAATCACCCCTATTTCATATATTTCACACACAGATATTTCACACCCAAGGCTTTACAGTACAGTTCCTGAAAGTTTAATACTGATCTCTACTCAACAATGCAGAAAACACACAGATCTGAAAAAGTTTAATGCTGAAATTCCAGACAAATGGGGATGTGATGCTTCAAGAGAAAGTAAAACTTGGTCTTGGGTTTTTCTCAGCTCTTTGCTGGTTTTCCCCCTCCCTACCCCCATGTTCTGGGTGCAGTGGCATCCTGCAACCTCTGCACTTAGAACCAGAGCAGCTCAAGACAAGGACAGAGGAGACGTGTTCCTGACAGTGCCCTGGAGCATCTCTAATGAGACGAGCAGCATTAGCATGGGCAGGCTGTGCTGAGCAGCACACAGGACACGGGGCATTTGCTGATGTCCTTGAGCAGCCGATCTTGGCTGTGCTCAATCAAAAGGCACCACGAGATTGTTACATGGTGCCTTAATGACATTTATTATGACAGCTGAGCAAAAGCAATGTTTTTATGAAGTAATTACTCATTGCCAGAGGAGTCAGCTTATTGAGCCTATCTGCAATTAAGTTCAGATACATGTGACAAATGCTGTAGCTTCTTTCCATCCTCTTCACAAGTGAGACTTTACTACCACCAAAGCTTCAACAGGATGATAATCTCTTTAAAAGTATAAAGCAAACATATTACAAAATAACTTAATGAACTGAATATTGTCTTCTTGGCCATGTGTATTCGGTGCTTTAACCAGAGTCGTAACCTCCCTGCAGCAAATCCTGTAGAAGCTATGCAGTTATTGATTTATTGTGACCCATAGAAAAAATTAGGCTTAAGTTTTAGAACTGGAGATGTTCCTGCTTCACTATGTACAAGGTAGTTGTTTGGTTGGCTTTTTTCTGATTCCCTGCTCTGCATTAGTATCAGGTGAAACCTTGTGGCTGGCCTCCCACCATCACCTGCGTTTGATTCCAAGGTCTTCACAGGCCAATCGTTTCATTTAGCACTACTTTCAAAGAACAAAATGCCCTCAGGTGGACCAGCTCCTATCACCAGCCATGGCACCAGGTCCATCTATGCCATTGCTATTTCAAAGAAAAAGCTTGCAGGATTATTTTCTCTATCAGCTTTTCCTTCTACTAGGTAAATCATGTAGCCTATCAAAGCCATTTCTGTGATCTCTCTTAACAATGCATTTGAAGGCGATATCAAAGAATTGCTGCTGGTGTTACACATATTACAGTAAGCCCCTGATAGCAGATGTTAATGCATTTTATGATTGGGAATGTTGTCTCAAGATAAAAACAGGCAGTCTGCAGGAATCAGCAAAAACCCACTTAATTTCACACATGTATAGCCACTGACGTGTGTGCAATGAGATTAGGCGATGCCCTTGTCGGCAAACTTATCATAACTTTCTCCAAATAGCAAATCCCTAATTAGTTTATACTGTGGCTTTGCAGAGGGTAAGCATGGCTGGGGAAGAGCAAACAGTAGCTGATTTCACAAGAACATGCTTGCTTAGCATGGGCTTAGCCATTATAAGAAAGTAAATACCGCGTAAAAAAGCACTCAGATGGAAAGACTTGTATGTTCTGTTTCAGCACAGTTTGCAGATTTATCCAGAAACGTCTCAAACCCATGGCATCTTAATGAACTGGGGATGGACTACATCATTAATAGAGGCCTTCTCTTAATCTAGATGCTATTCTGTCCATAAATCTGTTGAATTTGCCACTTACTAGTTAGTTTACAACTCCAGTGGCATGTTTCCTCAAGCAAGCTCACATTGCTCACAGCTTAGAAGAGCAACAGAAAAATAGGTACAGCATCCTACATCTGAGGAAGCTATGCCAAGGGGCAAAGGAATAGTGCAGAAAAGAAAGGCTGTTTATTTCTGGAGACAGCAAAGTGTCCAAATTAAAGGGAAAAAAGCATCTTTTGGTACCTTCCAGATGCCATCAAGCCTGGGGAGTGAACTGGAAGACTGATGGAGGCTTATGATGCATCAAAGTGGTTTGATTGCGTTTTCCTTCATCATAAATTTATTTATAATGATTAAGTCCTACAAAACGCTCACACCACAAGTTATATTAACAGTAAAATATGTTTTGTCTTTAATGCAGAAAGAAAGGAATAAAACTTCAGTTATGCATATTCATTTAAAAAGTGAATATAATCTGACTAATTTGCCACACATTCAAGTGTGGCAAATTTGTCCTTCAACATTAAAAAAAATCACTTCAAAAAAGCCAGTCACCTTCATTCCTCCACTTTCAGTAGCTTTGGTTAATATACATCAGATAAGTAGCTCATAAATTCCTTATCGATTCCCTGGATTTTCATCTTGAATCTCATTCCCTTTTGTCTTCCCCTGTTTAAAGACACACAGAGTACTATTAATAAACAGACAGAAAAGGGAATGTGCAAGCTGTAGCTGAACTGTTTAGAGTTTTACACGCAAAGTAGCTCTTCCAAATGTTCTGCCCATCCTGACCTCGCCACCTCCCAGCTGCACCAGGACCTCTCCAGCCCCAGACCTTCACCTGCTTTTGCCACAGCCTACTCAGGTCACCTGCACAATTCAACCCCGACCTTTCTACATAAGTAACATCTAAAAAATAAAAATAAATAAGTTAAAAGACTGTTTTGCTTAGATGGCACCTTAATGCCATTTCTTGATCCCAGCAGCAGCTGCCCTCAAGGAGAAGGGACTTCAGCAGGGTTTGAAAGAACAAAAATCTGAGGTTCAATGTCTCCTTCGAACTGCAAGTGGTTTTTCCATAATGTGCTATGAAGAGGCTGAGAAGGTGCACTAGCAATACAACACCCAGGGTGGAGAATTAGGCCTAGATGGCAGCAAGGGGCAGTGTTTGTAAAGCACAATAAATCTGGAAAACCCACTCCTATTGATGTAGCCAGAAACAAACTGAAGATGACTGTATGCAAACAGTGGGAAAGTACAGGACAAGGCTGTAACAGACTCAATGGCTAAATCCCAGACTTAACCCCCCAGGAGTTTTTAGTAAGTATAGTAAAGCTGGTTACAAAAAAAAAAAAAAAAAAAAAATCAATTTTTTTTTGAGTCCTCTTTCCACTCCTGGAAGCATCTTTTGTGTAGGTGAAGGCTGTTTATGTCAAAAACTTTCTAGGATACGCCAAAATACTATTTTACCTTTAAATCATAGGTAAATAAGGGTCACATTTTGTTTATTTACTTATTAAAGGACAGAATGAAAGGTCTATTTTTTGCTTGTGAAAAAAGTACTCTGTGCCTTTGCATAAAGGCTTTGTATCTCTTTTAGAACCAAACACTATTTGGGCCAGAAGTGCTGCTCAAGATCATGAGCAAAACCTTCAGCTGATTCCAATGAGAAGTTTGTCTAAAAACCAGCCAGACCGGGATTCACAACATGCTTTTAGCATTTCTGGAGATTACTTACGTGACAGTTTCAGCATAGTGCTTGAGAGGACTTTACATTTGTCATTTTTATCCTCTAAAAATAACATTTTTAGAACAATAATGTGTTCCTGCACACCTACAGAATTTAAATGATGGCAAGGTTAATGACAAAGAAAAAAAAAGTGGCATGCACACATACACTTTTAATTGTATTTTAAGTACTGTGGTGATAAATAGAGTTCAACTGCAAGATACGAGGATATTCTTAACATATTGTCTATACACACATCTCTCACGTAATGAATCTCTGGAGTAACTTAACTTTTTTTATTATTACTATTGCAAGTTATACTGCTAAGCACCACGGGAAAAAATATGTAAATTGAAAGCAAATGTGCCAGTTAAAAGCTGCCAGACTGAACTAATGAGTCTGATATAGCAACTATACAGCTAAGTTTTGAATTTTTCAAAGAGCTAATTAAGACTATCTAATTATCCCAATGAGTAAGAGCATTACCTTCTTGGATAGCTAGAAGTAATTAAGTTAAAGCAATTTTCAAAAGAAAAGTACTGTAAATTTCAAATAATCTTTGAAAATCCCAGCGGTAGCTGATGGTCTGTGTGCAAGAAGCTGCTTCCCTGGCAAGAGCTTCAGGTCAAGAGAGCTACGTAGGAAATATCAGTCAGCTCCCAAACACTCAGGGAAGGCGAATAGGGCATTTCAAGATATGTTGAGGATTCCATTCAGATTTCAGGAGAGGGGGGGGAAAAAAAATGCAACTGGTGACAGAAAAAGTCCCAATGGGTTTCTATGAAAATATCTGAGACACAAAGAAGATATTCCATCTTAGGGAACTTCAGGAGTAAAAGCACACAAAGAGTCCAGCTCTCTTGAGAGACAGTGACAGAGGTTTCATAAATACCATCCCAGAAGATATTCAAACACTGCAACTGAAGCGTTCAAAACAGTCACGATGGAGCAGGAAACGCCACGGGGTGTTTGAATAAAGGTGCTGTCTAAAGGAACAGTCCTACTGCAGGAATTAAGTCTGTGTTTGTATGGGCCTAACTTAAAGCAAGCAGGTCCAACCTCTATCATTGGCAGGGAGGGAAGCACCACAAATTCACATTCAAAGCATACATCTTATCATGGGTTAAACACTCATAATCCAGAGCCTATTCTCTCTCCTATGAAATGCTGAGAGAGCCTTTAAAGTCCTTCACGAAAAGATGTGAAATATATACAGAACATTTTAAATTAACAAGTCCTTAGAAAACTTCAGAATTGGCAACATCAGTGAGAAATTGTGCAGGCTCAGCCCTTTGCATTTGTTGCTTCTGCCCTTTCGGTACCACTACATCTCCTCTGTGCCGCCTGAGGGGACGAGTGCCACCACCTGCGGTAGCATCACCTAGTCCTTGTGCCCTCTGGAACCCCCCACACCAAAAGCATGACGAGGACAAGATAACCCAGCTGTAAAACCCACAGAAAGACTCACCCCAGGTCACGCTGCAATTTCTGCGCAGAGCTGAGCAAGGAATCCAGCATGCCAGGCTGTCACCACCACCATGAAATCATTCATCCTCGCTGCCCTGCAGACTCCTCTTCCTCCATCACAGCTGCTCTTTTACTTCATTCCTAACCCTACTGCTAGGCCAGTTCCCTGCCATTTGTATGGCACAGAGTAAAACAAGCCAAAAAGTCTCATCGCCCTAAAGCAAAGAGAACTTCAAAGATGAGAGGGTGGCAGAGGTAAACATCAGCTCCTGCCCTTAACCCCAGAAACAACCTCTCACTGGTAATCTGTAACACTTGCTGCTGCCCTAATCCCAGCTCTCCTGAGCCATCAGGCTGATTCGGCAGGTGCTTTGAGTTGCTCTGAAGTTCAGGGCAGTGAAAGCAGAGGTTTTGCTTAGTCCTGAACATCATTTTGAATGCTTCAGAGAACCTTTTCCATGCAGCTCTCCTGCCAGCTTCCTCCGTGCCCAGCCTGAGGGCTGGTGTAGGATATTGCCACATTCCCATAACACAAATTGAGCTTTTTTCTAAAGGCAGTTAGGAGTATGGTGGGGCAGTAACAAACTAATGGGCATTTCAGGCTTATTTGGCATAGGGAAAGCTCTAGTAGGGCAATTATGGCAAGAGGAAAAGGGTATAAATAGAAGATGGAGCTCAGGAGACACTCTGGAAAAGCCCCTTACACATCCAGACCCTTCTCCTGATCTTTAGCAAAAGCCATGGGCTGTGGGGAGCCCAGCACAGCTGCCGATGGCAGCATGAACACTTGGACCCCACCCAAAGACTTCTGTTTCATCTGCTTACAGCCCTTACATATTCCACCCCGAGACCTTCTCATTTTGGCATGTTACCCCACACCTCTGTTGAAATTTGACTGACAGCAAGGGAAGTTCCATGCTACTGATCCCGCTCTGTCGCAACCACTGTCACACCCATCCTTCACGCCGAAACCCAGCGCTGGCTGGGTCACACCAGCTTCGTACCCAAGCACTAGGGCAGAGATTGTCACAGCGATTATCAGCATGAAAAGTCCTAGGCCCTGCTGTGGAAAGGAAAAACACATATGTGCTTGCTGTGTAAGCTGGCTGAAGATCCACAGCCAGCAATTGCTTTTATTTTCGCACGCTGCAGCAGACTCCAGAAGGTCTGTTTTTAGGGCAAGCCCAGGATATTAAAAATAAAAGGAATCAGCTGGCCAGAAGGAATGAAATCCACTGATATTCTCTTCCTATCATTTGCCTTTATCCACAACAAACAAATGAGTCCATCTGAGAGGAAAGACACTCAATCAGCAGCCCCGCACCAGCAAGCAGGGCTTGCATATTTTATTGTTCCAGTCATCTTATCGGCAAAACCTGGGTGTCCGGTCAGTGAAACGCTCATAATTGTTTTTATCCCCTTGAAAACAAGCTAGAGGCAGAATTAAATTGATTTGTTAACAATGTTTACCCTTTTTCTCTCCACCAAGCAGACAACCAATTAATGACATTAAAGATTAATTAACATGGAGGTCTGCACGCTACCTGCCAGGCTGACCATTACATTTGGTGTTGCACGTTCTTTGTTCAGAAAGACAAGTACCTGCAGTGTCACCTGAAGCTCCTGCTGTGAATATCTAGAGTGCAGCAAAATCAGGGAAAACAGATTTAAAAAAAAAAGGGGGGGGGGGTGTTACGGGATTTTTACAGCTATTATTTGTTAGCTCCTCGTTTGCAGGGAACAGCGCAGGAAGCTCGGTGGCTTTGGGAGCATTTGGCCTAAAATGGAGTGGAAATGTAGTCAGAAGAGTTGGGTGTGTTTGTGTAAGTTGGAAGGAGGGAGAAAGTATATATTAGGCATTTCTCACACACATACCCCACACCTGCTCTTGACAGCTTGTTCCATGTTATGCATCAAATGTATAAATAACGTATATACATTTTACATATAAACGGAGTAATGCAAGTCCTGCCAGCTCTCCCCTCTCTATACTTAGACACAAAAGCACAGACAGAGCTAGAGATCCACGTGCACATGGACATATAAGCACCTACTTAGCATTTAAATCCTTCCCATCCTGCAAAACAAACCCTTCTCCCCTGAGGCAATAAGTCTGTTAATTATATTTCTTGCCCTGATTTTTCTTTTATTTTCAGACCAAACTTTTTTTTTTTTTTNTTTTTTTTTTTTTCAGATGTGCATAAAGAGCTTTCTTTTCACGGTCACTCTTTGCAATTGAGAGATGTTAAGGACATCTTGCTCAATTTCTTGTAAAGTATCAAAGGGACTGCAAACAAAATCAGATCATGTCTCCTGCTCACACTCCAAATTTTGTACGCTGGCCTTCTTCATTCTAACAAGTTGCAATGGGAATCTTCTTTCTCACTTCCTCTCTGCTTTAACCCAGTCCACGCTTGCCCAGAGCTGTTCCCCTGTGCACACAAAGTAATCTTGAAACACTCCTTTTTGTTTAAGAAGAGGGTGACCAGCCTTTGGCTCACGGTTGTGCTCACTGCAGCTGTTTGGCAGAGCCACTGCAGAGACGGTGTAGAGTGGGTAGCAGAAATGATTAGGAAACAAGGAGGGGCACAAGAATTCGGGACAGGATATGAAAGAGCTGAGCAGCACAGCCAAGGGCCTGATGACTCACTGCAAGTCAGCAGCAGGTGATTTGGAGGCTGGGAACCAACCAAGCCAGCTTGATCTGCTGCTGCGGAGGATGAGCCTGTTGTAGAGACTCACCATCCCCACATCACAACTCGTCCTATGAAGGTTTGACTCTGGCCCCAAATCTTCATTTCTTTCTCTTCCCCCCACCCCTTGTTCCTCTTTTGCTTCCCCTTGAAGCCTACCTTATCCCAAGTTCTGCCCCCAGATGTGCCGCCCTTACAATTTCAGGCTTCCCTGCTTCAGGATCCATCCCATCTGCTTCCCTCCTCTCCCTCAGCAAAGCCTTGAGATCACAGCAAACCCCAGAGCGTACTTTGTACGTGCCAAGAGTCAGGATGAGGAATTAGCAATATATTGCAATTCTGGACTGAAAGTGACTCTGGGAGGTGCTCATTCAGAGGGTTATGACCCACATACCCAGAGAAGTGCCTCCATCCCAACAACCACCCCATGTCCTTCCCTCGTGCTGCGCCTTACCTCCAGCGGGACACAGGCATCAGCACAGCTATGTGCCACCCCCACCTCTCCCCGCTTCGGTTTCCTGGCTGTAAAATGGAGGAGCCATGCAGACTTTCTATCCTCCCCTTGCATTCATGAGACAGAGAATGATTGCTATTAATTATCATCAACTTTGTGTTCATTTCTGAGGCCTCTTTCAGTTTTGATAAGAATCTCCCACTGCTGAGCTGAATAGTGAGGGTCACCCGGGCCAGCGGAACCTTTATCGTTTTCTCTCTCTTCTCCAGGGAGATAATAACAGCCAAGATTCTAGTTTAAGCTTATTAAAGTGCCCAGTTATCTGTTTCAGCATGGATAATTTAATCAGACAAGTTAAATATTTATGAGGCTGCATTTTATTGTCGACAAAAGATAAAAATGTGCTTTAAGTGCTATTCAGAATAAGAATTATAATGATGATTAAAAAAGCCATTGGTAATGACACTTGATATTATTATTGTTAGCTCCTAGGGTTACCGAACCATCACAGGGGGCTACAAATAAGACACCAGGAACTGAACCATGCTTTCTATCTCTGTCCATGCAGACCTGGTGAAGATCCAAGGCTCAGCAGATCATCTAGGCTGCATCCAGCCCGAAATTACATTGTGCACACATACACAGGATGGAGCCAGACCAACAGAGGAAGACTCATTTCAGTCCCTCTTACCATCTTTTAAAGACAAAACAGAACATGTGACCCTGAAAATAAAAAAGAGCGCTGCACACAGACAAGCAGCACACTTGTGGTTTGCAAGTCGCTCGCACTGAAGTGCAAATCTGAAAGGAGGATTCAGCCACGCTTCCAACACCCCATGCACCTTGCAAAGCGGCCAGCCAAAAAAAGACCAGTTATGTATACTTTTGAACAAGGAATCAGTTCATTTTCCCCCTGGATCAGCATGAAGGTATATTTAGCACAGGGTTCTGTTACAGATGAAGCCTGTGCCTTTCCTAATGTGAACAGCTTTGCTCTCGGAGGTGTGGGGACTTGGGAGTTTCTGCCAGAAGAGGCCTTGATTCAGGAAGGTGTTTACATACATGGCTAACATTTAGCACATGGAGTATAATCCTGGATTTAAAGTTAGGACAGTGCTAAAATACATTATTTATCCAAGGTCAGAACTTCTAAACTGAATATTCTTCTTAGAGCATACAAAAAAAAAAAAGTGGGGGGGACCCTGCTTTCTACTTCACTAGATTTTAATTTTTCCTAATCTTTATGAGCATTAACGCTCAAACAAAGGCATATAAACCATGCATGCAGCAACAGTAAGGCTGTAAGTGTTACTCTAAGTAATACAGCATATCAATTACGTTTGTTCTGCCTCAGGTAACTTAAACATTTTAAAAATATATTCGTTTTCCTTCCGCATGTTCAAATTCTACTACGTCAGTATTTTATTTATGAGTGCCAGCTATATAGGTAGGCAGCAAAACACATATTTTATTTATTATATACAAATAGGCAGCAAATCTAAATTAACTGGTAGAAAAGCTTTCACTTTAGGAATTTTTGATATTTGAGCTCTTATTAATGTTACATTGATGCCATTTATCTTCTTAGCAGATACTTCATGTGTTTGGAAGGGAGATATAAGAGGAAAATAAAGATTAATACTGCTACCATTATTTCTACCCTCCCTACCAATACTGACAGCTACCACTTCCACTAGAACAGAACAGAGAATAAAAATGTTTGAAAACATCCTCGTTTACTCTATTTTCATTATTTTTCAAGAGAAGGAACAATACATATTTTCTAAAAATTTTGGTCATTTTTCCAGCTTTTTTTTTTTTTTTTTTTTTTTTTTTTTTTTTTGCTTTGGTTGGGATTTAGGAGGGTGGGGGGTGTCTGATGTTAATTTGTTTGACAAAAGAGTTTCATTAAACACTTAGCACAAAATGCATTACACCTTCTTGCTCTCCACTCTCTCCCTCTCTCTCAAAAACAACCATTGTCCCTCATCCTGCCTGTCACACAAACAGCACCAGGTGTCCCATGAATAATTATGCAGTGTGTCTCAGGCTGAGCCTGGAGGAACTTTTAATTCTTCAGAGCTGGAAAGGAAAATTCTGCTGTCTTAGTGATCAGATGAGGAATCCACTTTCAAGAAGGAAAAAAATATATCATTTTTAAAGATTTAAAAGCTTTGACTCATTTTCCAATCAATCATCTTCATTAACAAGTGTCTCTAAAATGCTGCCACTGTAGGAAAAAATTTCAACCTGTCAAGGGCTTTCTTTCCTTCCTCCCTCCTGCACCCAATTAGGGCCTCTCCTGCAGTTATTCCACTATCTGCAGAAGGCTGAGCCATTCCCAGAGAGATCCTTCCCTGCAGAGAACTGCCATTGACTTGCAACTCTAAGTCACTAAACTGCAACAACTCCTGTTTGAGAGCTATGAAAGCCTTTCAGAGGCAGAACTAGGGAGAGCACAGCCCATCGGCCCCATTCTTCTCTCACATTTTATGGCATGAAGTTGTACAAAAAAAATTGTCCAAAGAGCTTACTTGAAATGAACCAAATTGCACGTAACTGATCGATCCAACTATTAATAAACAGAGCATAACAAGCTCCCAGTAAACAGAAGAATGAGTTAATGAATTGTATTCAGCTGGAATCGAGTCCCAACAAGTACTTTCACAAGTATGTGCCAAGGCAAATCAGAGGAGCATTTTCAGTGTAAATTCATTTAAAACTGTCTTCTGAGACTCCTGCTTTGCTTGCTTATTTGCAGCATGGTTCCTGATCCCTTAGCAGATGCCACTACGGTGTTGGAGAAACAAGATAACCACTAAAGCTTTTTTGAGCAGTGAAAACTCATGGAAGTTTGTGAAACTCTGTTCCACCAGCTGTCACATCTCTCTCTTACCCAGATTACTTGGTCAAAGTGTTGAATTAATTAAAAAGAATTTGTTATTTCCACTTCAACATTCTCAATGATTCTCTCGAACCTGGCAAAACACTCAAATTCTCCCCAAAGCCTCACAAGCGTTCCCTTGAACCCAACACGCCTCACTGACCCTTTCCTCCGGTTCCTTACCAAACCCTAGCCCCAGCCCAGTTGTTTCGGATCACCATTTCCATTTCACAAATAAGGAAAGAGATGCTGAGGGACAAATGATCTTTTTCCTGGCTATTCCCAAGACCAATAGAGAGCAAAGCCAGCCCTTCCATTTATCCCAGCTATAGCAGAGTCACTGTCCATCCCAAGGCAGGACACTTCATGCATTCTCCTTGCACAGCCAGTGTGATTTCCCCCACTAAGTGACGCTCTGTATGAAGTGATGCTGATGCAATGTCACTGGAGGATCTAGCCTAATATTTCCTCTACTCTCATTAAGTACAGTACTTGCTTCTGGTAGGGAAGGGAAGAGGATAGGGCAAAGCTGAGGCTGACTGGGACTGCTTTGTATGCATGTTTAAAAACTATACATATATATATGTACAAGCAGTAAATGAACCCCTTCTCTCCCAGCCATCATCATTTACGAGGTACAGAGCACTGAGACCACTGCCCTTATGCATAATGCAGATAAGGCATAAATAGGAAAGAGCTGTTTTTGTCTTATTTGTTAACAATCTCCCTCTCCCCCTCAAAGACAAGATGTCACCTAGATAATTTATTAGAAAATATCACTGTAGTGTAATATGGTATGTACTGTCCTTTAGGGGTAGAAAATCAAATATTCACTTGTCACTGGAAAGGCTGATGTAATTGGTACATCTAGCACTTCACCTTATTGCTTTAAAATAGCTATGTAAGCTCCTATTTCCATTGTAAGAACAGGTAGGTTTTAATTCAGATAATTGGGAGCAACTGCTGGGCTAGCATGCTCCAGAGCCCAACCACCCCAAATACAAGCACTCAGTCAATGCAGCACCGGGACCAGGCACAGCTCTTCTGACCACCAGCACCTGTTTTGGGGATCCCTCCCTAAATCAGTGGTTCCTATCAGCTGGCAGGTGTAAAGCACTGAGAAATTCCTCCTTGGCCAGGGAACTGAGGGCAGCAGGCCATGCTCCTGAAACCTGAGCTGTCGGTTAAATTCAAGGGGAGATTCTGAGACCCAGCGAGACCTCCCAGAAACAGCATTTGCTCTAGCCCAGCAGGGAATTTTGGTCTTGGTGGGGAGAAGAGGCTTTTTTTTTATTTTTAATCAGTTATTTATTAATTTCCCAGAGGGTTATATTATCCACCAATATATACAGAAGGCAGAAAGACATGACTTAAAGCAAAGATTGTGCTTCAAGAGGTGACTGGACCTTGCAGAGCTGACCTCTCCCCATAACTCAGCAGAGCCCAGCCATAGGAAGCAACAAGTTCAATGTTCATACTTCCAGAGGTTTCCTAATCTCCCTTGCCCAGGGGCAAGAGGATGGAGGGAGGAAAATGTGCAGAAAAGATTTTTACTATCAGGTGTCTCCCTACCAGAGGGATGGCCCTGAAATGGAAAACCTCGTTCCCTTATCCAGGATTTGGACAGACACATAGTGACACTCGTCTTCACTTGCTGGGAATGGAGGCAGTGGAGGAGCCAGCGCTTTGATTTGGCCTCTGATGACCTCAGGGGCCCCAGAGCCTAGGCTCGGATTTGAATTGTTGTTTCCAGGCAGCTAGCCAAACTGATGTCTGTAACTCTCTTGCAAATGTGCAATTCAGTTAATCAAAACTAATCTTCAAGTTTCTGTCAAAATCGGTAAGTTGTTTTGATTGTGAAAATATATGTATTAAAAAAAGGGACAAATAAAAACCTGAAATATTCTGATTTTTTTTCAGGTGGGAGTAACATTCATTTTATACTTTGTGGTTAAAAAACATGAAGACCCCAAATATTTCCTTTCGCATTTACAAAACCTTACATTTATTTAAAAACATCACAAGGAATTTTCACTTCAGGGAGAAAAAAAAAACAAATGAATTTCCCAGCAACCCACAACTGTGTTGCCAATTTTCAATTTGTCCAGTGACCTTGAAAATCATAACTCTAGTCTAGGGCCTGTTTGTCTCTCCTCTAAGTGACAGCTAATGAATATGATATGCATCCTGGCATAGAGTTAGAAGTATGTCCTTTTGATACTACAACTTTTCCAGGCGTTTCTTATACAAACTCACATTCTTAGGCTTCTCTAGGTAGTAATTTTTCTAACAATGTTGTTCTAAACTCATTCTGTAACAAAACTCCAGCATATAACCCGTGCAGTGTGTTTAAGAGGGAAAACCAGCTGCATTTTTTTTTTTGTACAGTCACTTTCCAGGCCACATCTGTCCTGCTAATGAATAGTGACATCAAACACACATAAATTAAACTGTAGGCTGAGGATAATTAAATTGAGCAAGTTGAAAAAAATAAACTATATCAACTAAATCCCAATTTGCAAACTATTATGTGTAGTCTTCAAGGTTTCAGCAGAACAATGGATAGGAAGGGGATTATAGCAAGGCTTAAGTTTCGCAGGGATGATTTGATATTCTATCTGTGCTCTGAGCAAGTCATGTTGCATCAGATCAAATCCCGATTTCATTCTATTGTCCAAAAAAAAAAAAAAAAAATCTTTTGTTCCCACTCTTTCCCCTACTTCTTCATTATAGGGATGTAATTTATCGAAGTGCCCCTGAGAGTCTGCAGCATGGAATGGCTGTAGCATTACATATTTCCAATAGCTCCTTTGTTGCAAAGCACTAGTGGTTAATAGGAAGATAATGAAAATATGGAAATTAAATTAGGTTGGTGCCAGAACTGAAAGAATAGTTTCTTTAACTTGCAATAAAGCAAGGTTATGAACAAAATAAAATTAAAAATTAAAGAAATATGATTGTTACATTCTTGAAGGGAAGCTAGTAGGGTGGGGATTTCTCCATTTTCCTGAGCTTGGAAAGAAATCAAGTGCTTTTCATGTCACTTACTGATGGTGGGGATCTAGATTTTGGAGAGCATGTGAAATAAAGTTTAGTTAAACAATATGATGTGAAAAGGAGAGATATTTATCAGTGACACTCCACAGAGGGAAACCAAAGTTGGAGTGATTAAGAAAAAAAATTGTGTGGACAATCCTAAAATCCCAGCAAGATTTATTACTGCTGTGAAATAAAATTTCTAAATTAGGGCAAAGTCCTTTTTGGCATTTTTCAGACTCTGCCTAATTATCTCATGGAATTCAAACCTCACCATCAGTGCAAGAATCTAAGAGAGAAGAATTGAGAAGAAATTTGCAACAGCATATGGAGTCTTATTTCTGGGTGTGAGCAGCAGGGAAGGAGAATGCAAATCCCATCGGAGGAACCCGGTCACCAGCAATCCCTGCTGCTCAAGTCCACTGCTGTTGGATGCAGTCCTAAACTCAACACAACCCTCTCTGCTGGATCAGGGCAGAGCACCATGCCAACACACTTAGAGCAATGCCAGCCGATCAACTAACACTCGAGTCTGCTTCACCCCATGCCAATGCCATGACTTCTCTAGCTCATCACTAGCTGCTGAAAATAGAAGCCAGCATGAGTCAAGTCAATTCAGATGCTCCACTGAAGCCCTGTGATGTAGGCTGAAATGAGCAAAACAAAGACTGAAAAAAACAACACACTAGGGCATGGTTATTGCTTACTCAGTATGACCATATTGGCCATTGAGTTACTTTGTGCAAAGTTTCCCTCAACCTCTACTTAAAGAAGGTTCTAACAGCCTTGGATAAAGATGTTACACCAGCTTGCATCCCTTATGAGCCTGGCACGTGGTTGGCAGAGTGATAAATCCAACACCAATCACCCATGCAGAAAAAGTGCTACTGCTATCCAAAAATTGTGTTTTTCTCTTTGTAGACATAAAACAGCTAAATGAAACCTGTAAAAACAATGATGATCAATAACAACATGATTTTGTGTCTGCTCCCAGCTGCAGTCAGAAACCAGCTCCTGCCTACTGCAGGCACCTGGGTCTGGAGCCCCTTCCCCAACAAACGCTGTGGGTATCCACAGTAGCTGCCACTGGCTACCTGCTGACACCTTGCAGACCACAGGTGGAGTATCGTTGTCCAGTGCTGTACTTATCTGTATTTATAGTAATCACATGCACTCATAAGTCTTACATAGCCAGACACTACGAGTACACCAAGGTTTCTAAAGCTGGCACAGAGGCTGTTCAAACAACTGCCTTGCAGCCATTTCTTTCCATAAAGTTTCAAAAAATGAGAAGTGTACAATATTACACTTGACAGCTCTTTCTTTCAGTACAATTTCTCTCTTGTCTTCCCTCCACTCCTCCAAGAGCTAACACAAACATGAATAATTGAGAAATCTCTAAATTATGCCAATAGGATAAAAGAAATAAACCATCATGCTTCAGAAGGAAAGCCAACGACTGCTGGCCAAGTTTTCAACAGGGCAACGAACACAGCAATTTGTTTTAGAGCTCCAAAGAGGACGTGAGCTTGTCTGAAAAAGCTGGCCCTCAGGTAAGTGAGAAATCCCCTCTGCCTTTTATGGGTGCTTGATATCTTCTAGTAATGTACCTGGTACTTCCCACAGCCACAGAAGGATGACGATGGATCAAATGACCAGATCCATTTGACTGGAAGCATGGTTCCTTCTGGTAACATAAACAAAGTGCAAAGCCAGGACAGAGAGCAAAGCTGACTACTTCTGTAGCAGAAGGATGCACACCTGCCCCCAGCCTGCAGGGATCTTTGCCACCTTCAGGCACAGTCCCAGCCAGCAGACAGCACTTGATGGGACGAGAAGCTGAAAAGTAAAATCAAAGCAATTTGCAGTCAGTCGTTTTGCTAAACTTTGCTGGGATTACAGAGCCCATTACTTCCTGAGATAAGCACAGAAACAGCAGGACCTGTTGTGAGGAGCGTTACTCTTTGTGGAAGGGGTACAAATAGCTGTGAAAAAGTTGCAGCAGTCATTTTCTTCCCTAAAGTTTTCACCCCCATTTCTGAGAATCTTCTTAAGAATAGTTTCAATATGAAATGGCCATTGGCAGGAGCTCCTCTATTTTTTCATTCTCTTCACGTGGAAGAGCTGCTTGTACAAACTTCATTTCGTGTTGGTGGAACAATTCTGGTGTTTTTTGTTTTGTAGAATAGAGAAATCTTGGCTCCATCACAACCAATTGCAAAACTCTTGTTGCCTAAATAGGCCCATGATCTAACCCAAAAGTCAAAGAAAAAATTATGGCAGGAAACTGCAGGACAGAAATCTAGTATCTGGGAACATCCCATACCAGGAGAAGACTGATGCAGGGATTATATTAACACTACTGTCACAATCGTTATAGTGGGAGAGCAAGACTCTGATATACTTAAATTAAGTAAAGATATGTATCTGTTTAGCATATTTGTGACTGTAGTACAATGTATTTCATCACTGTGGTTGCAAAATAATCTTTTTTCCATGGGAGATTACTCAAACCGCAATAATGTGTTTTCCCAAATTAAATAGATAACTTTACAGACTGCTGGGTAATAAAATACGAATAAACACGGAAGACATACCTTATTAAAAAATTAGCTTGTCATTTTTCAGACTCTTCTTTTGATTTGCAAGTTAATAAAAACCACAGCCAGTTGCCATAGGGAGGATAATTAATTAGCCATCTATAAAATTAATGTTGGAGGGGGGAGGAGGCTTTCACTTGAAATATTCATAGCACATAGCAGAAACATATTCCAGCACTATAGTTAGAAGTTTGCCACATAGTCTGATGTCCTTAAATAACAGGAATGGTTTGTTGTTTTTTTTTTTTCCTGAAGGAGAGCTCTGGTGGTGATAAAAGCTGGTCAAGGGAATGACTCAATCCACCAACCCTCTTGTTAAATGAAGTCGCCTGTCTTCCTCCAGAGGGACACAAAGAATTGCACTGCTGGATTCAGACAAAGAGCTGCGCAAGCTGCGTTTCCTTTCCCCCAGCCCCTTTTAAACAGAGCTAGAGCCAGCCCCGAGCCTCCCTGCAGAAACCACACAGCTTACTGAAAACCATTCGAGCTCCCTCCTGCCACTCACGTGGGTGCGTCTGTCCCCAGAGCACGCGAGTTGAGCTGCACCCACCGAGCACCCAGGAGCTGAGTGAGCATGATCAGGCAAGCACAAGACTCCCGGAGATGCATCTGGGCATGAATTCAAGCAAATATCTCAGGCATGTCCCAAAGATCAACTCGAGAGAGGTCAGTGAGAGAATTCAGTCCCCAGCCCAATATTAAGTTTCCTACCCAAGCAAACCAGGAAGCCAGAAAGAGAAATTAATAAGAGGAGATATCTATGTCCCCAAGAGCTGTGTGAATATTTTAAAATTAAATATTTATTCCAAAGTGAATTAAGGCAATTTTAACTCTGCATGAAAGTTTCCACCCAGAAGGTTTGAATAATCCACTAATCCAGAGCTTTAATTCATAGCATTTTCTGTGTCTTTTTGCAGAGACATCGCCAGTCTTTAAATTTGTACTGATGCTACTAGTGACAAAGTAGGTAGCTGTGGGATAGTTGTTGTAACTGGATGTAGTTCTTTAGATATTAATGTTGCTACTTTGCATCACCATTACACAATGTACAGAGACCACCCCGGCCCCAGAGAGGTCACCACCCAAAGGCAAGAGATGACAGGAATATTCAGACAGGAAAAATGACAGGGAAACCTGACCATAATGACCACCATGACACACAGCCTCCGTACACCTAATCACTGTCATTAGGCAACACAGCAGAATATGGACCTCAAGAAGGATAATATCATTGCTGAGTGCAGGCTGATGGTGGGTTTCCTCCAAGAGCAAGGGATTGCCCAGAAGAAGGGAACAGAAATGTGTGATTGAAAGTCTAATAAGTAGGTGAGGAAGGCCAGGGTAAGAGCTGATTGGAGGCAGGAACTTTGATCTCATTTGATACAGACCATAAGTCAAGTGGGGAAGAGTCTGCAAAAGCCTCTGGAAAGAAAAAAAAAAAAAAAAGTGATTTGAGGGAGTAGAGAAGTCACAGTTGATTTTAAGTTCCTATAACTGAGCCACATGGCATCTGTCAAAGCCAAGGGAAAATGATGTTGCAGAAATGAAGTAAAAACTAGCACCTGGACGTGAGTTCTTTCTTAAACCAGTAGATAGAGAAGGCCACTGTCTCAAACATTATGCTTATACAACAAGACCTAGACAAAACTTGGATACAAGACTTGCAGAGCTACCAGAGTCTAAACATTGCCTGGATGAGAGACATCTATGATAAGCAAAAACACAGTGTTGTTTCAAAGTGAAGGCAGTTGGGATTGTAAATTAAGAAAATTTCAACAACAATCTTGAGCCTATGTCTAGACATTCACAAGGAGCTGTCGGGGCCCATATTTTAATTTGGCAGGAAGAAGGTCTGCAGAAGATAGTTGAATGAGCTGTCACGCAAAGAAGGTAGCATCATTGTCCACTTTTTCACTTACACAATTGCATTTTACTGCCATAGAATTGGCTATGCCCAGACACCATGAGCCAGAGATATTCTTCTCATCACATTCTAAATTGCCGGGGCTTCACAGCAACATATATTGCAGAGGGAATAGCATCACCATGCCTCACAGCAAGAGCACCTGCAGTCATCTATGAAGTGCCTTAAAGACAAAGTACAAAGCTCTGCTATTTAGTATCTTTCTGGAGAGGACATCTACTTGGGTAAGAGTATTATTAACTAACTCCTTCATTAATGGGGGAGCACTACGTTAGATAGTATAACTTCATTTTTTTCCTGGAGCCTAATAATTTCACACTATTTCAAAGTTAATAAATGAGGTTGCCATTCTGAGAAAGAGGCCACAGTTTATTGCCACATGCAAGTCTTCATTTGTCACAAAATTTTCCATTCACTGTCCCTTCCCACTAAAATTGTTATAATGAGAAGCTGAAGTAAAGGTCCAGATCCCAGTTAACTCTGTCAGTGATACTTTTTTGCTAAACTATTTCTAGTTAAGGGTATGTTTATTTTAAAACACACTGAAATAATTTCTTGGTCTTCTTTTCTTGGTTTTCATGGAAATGTTCTTAACTTACAGTTTTCTGCAGTTGGAAGCAAAACATAAGGGTCGATATTTGCTCACCAGCAGAGCAGGTAGCAGCCCACCACAGTTTCCACAGAAGCCATCTGCTTACACGAGGACTCCCCATCTCACTGACCTGCCCAAGCAGCTTCTGAATAAGAGGAAGCAGGGGAGAGAAATCATTTGTGTCCTGTCATTGATCCCATGGGTGACAGCATCCAAAGTAGAAAATGTGTTGCCATGTGGAAATTTACTGTGACATTCTCCAATTTTGCCTCTTAGAGGACCTCTATTTATTTCTTAAGGATACTTCTAGGCGATACCTCATCCCTGACTGTTAACATGGCATTTAGAAAATATCAGTCCTGTACAAAATGTTTCAGGATGACAGCTTCACAGGCAGAAATCTGCTTTTCTTACCCTTAGGATTCATATAATCTGGACAACAAAGATACTAAAATGACTAGGATTTGGAAGTTTAAGCACCTGATTTGCAAGCACAATTAGGTATTTACAGTCCAGAATATCACTGAAATTTGAGCCTGCAGGCAAAGATTGTTGCAGAAGGAAAGGCCTTGTGAAGACATAACAGGACCCTAAAATTTGTACCTCTATCTGGCAGGACTGTCATGATTTTCTGCCTGTTGCTTTGTATTCAGATTATCATTCACTTCTGCCACCCCAGAAATCCCTGCCCAGCTGCTTTTCTCAATGCTTTTTTTTCACCTGATGGTTGTTCAATCCATCTCAGGAAGAAATTCATCCTTAACTTACAACATTCCCCACTGTTTGCAGCTAAGTATGGCCTGTGCAATAGCTCTCCCCAGCTTCCTCCAACAATGGTGTGATTGGAGCTGTCCTGCCTGCAGGGGCCAGGTGTAATATTTACCTGCTCCCCTGAGAAATAAAAAAGGGTAAAAACTATCGAGTTCATGGTCAAATTAGTCTGTCAGGAGGCAAGAGCTTCAGCAACCTGACATTCCCCTTGGTGTCCTCATTTTCCATAGTGCAAACCCATTACTTATTCCTGCAAAAGTAATTGAAGGACTTTAGAGAAAGTAACATCAGTCCATCCCCATTTCAAATAAGCAGAAACAAATTAACAAACTTACACCACACTATGGACAACATCATAAACCAGATTGCTCAGACACATGTGCTGCTTCTCTCACCATTATAAAGGATCCTTCAAAGACACAGTGAAGGTTCATTAGCAGACATTGCATGAGTGGGGGGGGAAGAAGCACACAGTTCATCAACTCATATTATATCTACACTGGGGGCAAATAGAGGTCTTCAGATATCTGCCTCAGCTACTCAACACAGGATTTACTTAGAGAAAAAAATAATTACAAGACAGCATCATATTCTCCAGCAAGTACACTGTTCTGTTATAGTGGATTATAGGGTGCTGTCCTTGCTCAGTCATCCCTCTCTCATAGCATTAGTCTTCAGCACAGCAGCAGCACGGTTACATGCTTTCTTGGCAGTAACACAGTAAGACAGGCCCATATTGAACACTAGTTAAGGAAGACATGAAGAAATGGGAACATTACATTGTGTTTTCTAGATAAATTAAGATTTCACTACTGGATCTTCAAAAAGCCAGAGCATCATTTACTCCATTCATGCTGCTCTACAGCATGGTTAATGGATATAGATAGCTGAACTGGTGCCTAAGTAGCAAACCACAGTCCCCCTCAAATGGGATGAATGCTCAGCATTGCAGAGCTGGAACAATTAATCTGTCACTGATAGGCAAGTGGTGTTAGCAGAGAGTAGCGCTGCTTTCCACCTTCACCATCCTTTGCAGAAGGGGCCACGGGAATCTTGTGCGTAACTTGAATGGCTCGCTTTCAGGACTGGAGGAAGCTGGAGTGAACTGTGGTACTGACTTCCAACAAATCCTTACAGGCATATGCCAAAAAAAAGATTCCTT
The DNA here is from genome assembly GCA_013399115.1 of Anseranas semipalmata. Taxonomy (NCBI): domain Eukaryota; kingdom Metazoa; phylum Chordata; class Aves; order Anseriformes; family Anseranatidae; genus Anseranas; species Anseranas semipalmata. Next base: position 1,090,902 of record VXAA01000606.1, read on the forward strand.
CTGTCAGTTATGTTGATGTGCTCTTTGCTAGGCACAAGGAAAAATCTAGGCATCACCAGCCAGCTACAAATTCCATTTAATGGTTGAGTTCTTAATCCTAATGAAATGATGCTTGCTCTGTTCTCTTGTTTTCTGACTCAACCATCGTTCCTTTTGCACAGGGTATGCCAGAACAGGGCCATATGAAATGTTTATTATCTATGTTGTCTTCAGGAGAATACGATGAAAGATATGAGAGAAGTTGGAGCCAGCAGTTCCTCGAGCTACCTAGCTGGTAGAAGACCTGACATTTACCTAACAGAAATCAAGCCCAGGTAGGCAACAACCCAAAGCTGTCAGATTTACAACAGCAGATGTTGTAAAAGACAGGGAACAAAACCAGCTGAGGACAACAGTGATTTGGTTGGGGTGTACCTGCAAACCTAAGTCCATAATTCAACATTTAACCTAGCCAAGCAGCAGCTCAAAACTATTCCTTTCATAATGCCCAGAAACGTAAATGCTGTTAATCTAAAAACTGCATTTCTGTGTATCTTATTTCATGCCTGACAGATGCAGTTTGTCCTTTAAATTCAAGATGACAGAAAGGATTATAAAAAGAGGGAGTAAAAGAAGCAGAAAAATGTACAGGATAAGACCTGTAGAGATGCACAAGTTTGTCTTGTATGGGTGAGACATTGCTGAATTCCTATAAATTGCCTGCCTACATCTTTGATATTTCTGAAAAATTATTTAAAAGTACCAAAGATTAAGTTTCAAACTTTTATTCCCCATCATTAAAATAAATCAACCTGTAGATTGAAAGTCCCAAGTTATTCCTCCACTTTTCAGTCAGATTTTAAGTTCTGTAATTAGCCAAATGACTAAACTATTCACGTGTTTCAGCATTGCACTCTGGGCCAATAGTTCACCCATGTTTCTCCACCAGTTTAAGCAGAAGCTAATGGAGTTCTATGTAGCCAAAAATGTATAATATACATGCATATATTAAAATAGATTGTGGAGATAAACAAGATCTCTTGATGAGCATTGTTCCCTACACCCCCACACACAAACACGGAAAAGCACCATAACATTAAAAAAAAGATTTTTGCAGGAAATATCTTGGATAAACAGATTAAAAAAGAAAATCCTCAACAGCCCTCAAGATTTGCAAGAGTCTTCTAGATTTCACTGAAAAATAAAAGCCAGTTTCATTGCGTGAAGGGCACTGACAAGCTCGATTTCCTCCTTCACGAGTATGATCAAACCCAGAGATACTAATTTCCAGTTTGGCTAATGGATGTCAGTGTGCAGATACAACCAGAGCTGTTTTCATGTAAAATTCATAATATAAATCCTTGAAGCCTTCTAATTAAGATCTGTATGTATCTGCCTACTAATAAGTCAAATTACTTATCTCCCTCCTCATGCAGAAATATAAATAAGTGTTGACTAAACACAACAGCTCTTAGTAATCAAATGCAAATACTCTTCTCAATATCAAAAATTGTTTCTGATAGGAAGACATGTACAAATCAGGCTCTTCCAGGGACGCAAATTTCTACTCCAATTCAACATGGAGAGTTATGATCATGTCGGCTGTGGCATGGTATACTCACGCTAATTACACATTCAGTAACTCTACCACAGGGTCTGAAGTCATCCTAACTTTGAAGGTTTAGATCTATATCCACATGGACAAGTCAGATAGTCTCGGAGCTTTAGTTCAGATCCAAGTGATCACACAATGAAGAGGTAACATTATCCAAAAAGATGCATCAAATCAGGCTTAATTAACAACAAATGACAGATACACCTCTGCAGCAGCTGAAGGGTGGAGCCAAAAAAAGGACCAAAACCAATGGCATTAATCCCCACTGAAAAGTCAGGAGGTTGAGAAGTTTAAAAAGGAAACTTCTATTTGTGTAACCCTGCTAATTGCTCTAATGAGAGTTAAACAAGTTGTTGGCCAAATTCTGACAATCCAGAACAGATGTTAGAATCCACTAACAAGACTTCAGTGGGGGCTACAACCAGCCATTTTTATAGCAAACATCTTGTGTATTCATGAGTAGCCAACTTAAACCCTGAAGCTAAATTCACTTCTTTTCATGGAGTTAAATCAAAGGACTCACCTCCAGTTCACTTACCACCTAGATGGCAAGACTTCAGGCAAAATTTAAAAATGTGAAAAGAGCATTATACACTCTCCAAAGAGGAAATAGAAACACCATCATGGTCCCAGAAGAACAGACTCCAAGAGATACCTTGAATGCAAACATACCAGGTCATTGCTTCTCCTTGAATATTGTGCTCAGCTTTATAGGACATACTCAGCTGTCCAAGAAATTTAACTCAGCTGAAGCACACACTTATTGCCTCGATGCACGAGAGTCAACTCAAGATTTTGCTTTGTGTTCTCTAACAGGTTCTTTGCTCAGTATCCATTTATACTAAAAGCCAGCATTAGTCATGAGCATCTCCCAGAGCCAGCTAGAATGCCTGGCCTTACTTTCCACATAGCTCAGCCAGGGGGTGGTTGGGGATATTTTGGCAAGGTAGTTATCTTGATTTTTTTTTTTTTTAATCTTTAATCTTTAAGTCACTAGGCATTTTTTAGATTGTGTTGCTGCGTAACCTTCCCTTCTACCATTGTTATGAATTGGAAAATAAAGTAAGAGTGGATCTACATTACAGAGGTTTGAGCAAAAGCTCAGGAAATCAGAAAGCTAGATCTAGTTACCCTATGGAACTATCAACACAGAAATGTAAGTGGCTCTATTACCACCTAGTTCTGAAGATGTAAAAAGGGACATTTGAACAACAACAAAAAAATCATTTCCAAGCGCAGTAAATAAAGCACTTAAAAGTACCAGCATCCAGACAGTCAGTGCGAGCCCTTAACCATTTGTTAAACCAAGTTGCTTTCTTCTGTGTTCTGCCTTTTTTTGTACTACACTGACATCCCAAATTCTTCCAGCTTATTATACTAGAAGACTGGGCATCTCATTCAGAGCTATAGATTCAGAACATTTTGGAATGGAGAAAAGGGAGAGGGCATTACTTAAGTCTCTCTGGGGACTTGGGCCTTCCAGTTTCCTGGGCTTTCACCTTCACATATAGAAGTTGTGAATATTTGACAGACCTGAAGAATTTCAAGATATACAGATGAAAATTGCAGTACAGGTGCTATGTTATTATTTCTCATAACTAGAACAAAGGACTCCAAGCAATAATTCCTAGGAACTAAATACAGATGCTAATGACCTTAGGCAAACCACTAATACTTCTTGGCTTCCACAGATCCACCTAACACGATCCAGAGTTTAAAGAGAGAGAGGTACAAAGGAGAACAAGTAACAAACAGATCAGTAAAATCTTCCTTAAATTAGACAAGACATAGGGAGAACTAAATGGTTTGAGACCATGAAACATCCGGGAAAAAATGTGAGATGATTCAAAAAACAGATGTATAGCCTAGATATAATTCCTGCCTGATACATACTGTTTCATCACTGGAAAATTCCACAGGGAAAGAAAAGCCAGCACACATGAAGGAATGGATACACCTTAGTTTGCTTCAGAATGTCAGTATGAAATAGTTCACACAGACACATTAATAGAAACAAGTTTACAGCAAGACAACATCTCAGTGTGTGATCTCACTGGCTAAAAAAGCATATTGCAAGAGCAAGAAGAAGAGAGAACAGAGGAAGGATGACTGCAGATTCTGTCATGCGGATGCTCAGAAATACTAATAAGACTCAGCTAAATCACCAACCAGCCTCGTTTGCTCAAGAGTGTTTCCTCAGCACACTAGAAAAACATATACCAGATGGGAATCAAATCAAGAGAAATTTGATTACATCTAGAGCAAAGAGAGATAAATGACCTGTAAGACAGTGTCCAGCCACAAGTTAGTCTATAAGACACAACAAAGGAGATATTTTGCAGTAGAAAAGAGGCGAGTGGAGTGTGTCAAGATAGCTGGAGATAGGATCATGAAACCATCAGCAATTGTGTGCAGCTGCAGGATTATGAAACCATCAGCAGTTGCACATAGCTGCAGGGGGAGACTCTTTGTTTGTGAAATTACCTATGGTACCCATTATCTTTGGGATGAACTTGGCTAGAGGCCCAGGGAATTTAGAAGATGCCATCTCTGCTTTCATCATCTAAACTAAGAGGTCCTGTCCATCTTCCAGTAGCTTGTATATAAAACAACATATTGCTATTTCATGGACAAGTTCCTCTCAAGACTTGGATCAACACCTAAAGCATTTCTAGAAAGGAAAGAAAAATTCAAAAAAACGTAGTGCCAATAAAACTATGCCATCACAAAACGTATTTGCTAGGTGCCTAAACAGCCCATTCCTAACTGGTAGGCAGCAGGCCTACTATACAGTTGAGGTTGGGTGACTGAAACACCCATGAGTACCTGGATGAACACAAAGCAACTATTAAGACAAAGGGATTAGAGGGATCTTAGAACTTCACCCAAGTAGAAACTGGAATTTATCTTGCAGTTTCTCCTCAGAAATGTTGTTTCTAGTCTTATTAAATGACTCAAAGGCCAATGGTGAAATTGGTGATGTGAGCCCAGAGCATGAATAAATTTTGCTTCCATTTTTTGTTTGCCACAAGCTGAACTTAAAACAACGTGACAGAAGCAACACAGCTATATTAACAGGCTAGCATGGCTATTAGCATATACATAACCTCATTACAGCCTGAATCAATCTCAGCCCAATCAGATATTGCAGAGCTTACAAGCAATGCTGAGTCTTCTGCAGAGTCTTAGCAGAACTGGCTATAGGGCAGGCTTACAGGATGATCACTGGACGATTTTCAAAGCAATAACCCTAAAAGCTAGAGACTTCTTCACACCTAAAACCCTGTGTGGAACACCATGAACTCTCTCCCTGATCCTCCCTCAACTCCACTTTTCATCTAAGCTGGTAAACTCACACTTGTGTTTTAATTAAGCCCAGATAACCATAAAGCTTGGTACCATGCATTCTCTCCCCACCATTTCAGGATTTCATCATGGATACCACCCCTCCACCCCACCCTATCACTATTAATACATTTGCTATTGATTTTGTTGTTGCTTGTTCTTGTATCTGGAACACATCCTAAGTGCCAGCTTTATTACTGCCTGAAATGACCATCTGAGCATGTAGCTCCTAAAGCTAACTCACTGCTTGTGGGTCATTCAACCAAGTCTTGCCTATAGGAAGCCTGAGTCCCTACACAGCTATTTTCCCTTTTCCCATTCCTCTTTCAAAGCACTTCTCAGATGAGAAGAGAAGCTTATCTAGAAGATCTTTCCATGAGGTTTCTCCACCCAGTTCTTCCCTCCAGCTAGGGCATACTGCAGTCCAGTGCCAAATTTAGCAAGATGCAGCATGTTAAGAAGCACTGTTTATTTTCTAGAGAAATAGCTGCAACATCTTTTCACTTCCACCCCTAAGAGTACAGATATCCCAAGCACACACATGATTTTGAGTGTCTATTCAATTACAATAAGCTCTGCTGAAGGAGTCCACAAGTGGGTTCTGGGAATGGACACAGAAGAAGAGGTGGGGTAAACTAGTATATCTGCAGACCTCTAAGAGCGATTGTTGTAGTGATCTCTAAGAAATAACTATCTAGCATTCACCCATGGCTACCTCAGAAAGCATCTGATCCACCCAAAGAGCTGCAGAACATTTACTCCATGAACATTTTACCATAAAACCTTGACTGTTTATTGTAGAGGTTAATGAAGCTGTGAAGAGAACATGGTCTTGCTGATGTTATTGCTTCTGGGCAACACCAAGCACTAGCCATTCTCAACCCAAATGAGCAGCATGATAGATAGACCAATTAAAAATGTTTCCAAACAAGCTTGAGACATGGGACACCTGTAACGTGACAGTTTTTTTTTTTCCTACTTCCTCTATTCTACAAACAATACCTAATTGCAGTCCCCGACAGTCTCTGAATCCAGCACTCTAAAAGAGACTTTGAGTGCATTGCTCTCGAGACACTTTCCTAAGGCAAAGCTCCTAATGCAGCCCAGCCACACTGCCTAGGCTAATACAGAAGCCAAAAAATCCCCACTAGAGAAATTTTGCTGCATTTGTATTTCTTGCCTCAGCAGTGAAAGGTTATTTCTGAATGCTCTCTGGGAAAAGCACAGCTGTTCAGAAAAATGCTGCTATCCAGTCCCCTTGGTAGCTCAAAATTTTCTTAAGCCATCACAAAAGCTTTTTATTCTGCAGAGTTCACATAGCACGCACGGCTATGTACCTTTATACATATATTGCTTGGTTACCTCTCCCATAAATATTTTCTCTGCTTTAGTAAATAGTACAAGGGCATACCAAAATTTCTCTGAGAGAAGTTTTGTTCATATGCGATTTGCTTTAATGTGTCAGCATGCACAGAGAATGCAAAAATGAGAGGGGGCCAGATGCAACCTACACAACTATATTAAGGGTTTGTTACTAAATACGCAGAGAAAAAAAGTTTTTGCAGTCAGCTCTGATATTTGTGTCCCCCTAAATCTTCAGTTCATGTTGCAGCTACATGTCCTTACCTAGCAAAGTAGGACAGGTGTCTATAGGACTTAAGAGATTAGAGACCATTACTATATATACAAATAAGAGTCATGTCTGAAGCTACATCATTTCCATCATCCTGAAATCACAGGCTAAACTCACTAAGCAGGTGTAAGTTAGTGGACTGCAGGAACCTACATTCTTACTGTAACAGTGGATTTTACCTGCTGCTGAGGAACCATTAAGGATACAACAAATTTAAAAGTATAGCAAAACTATCATTGAAAAAAATTAAGCTCTTCCCATCTAAGTCTGACTGACCTAAAGAGCATTCTTTGTTCTCCATCTATTTTACAAGTTCGGATGCTCCAGATCTTACTAATGAAGAAAATGTAAGAGTTGAATGTTCCTGCTTTCAAACAGAAGTTAAGTCCTGATGAGCATCAACAAACACAAACAGTGAAGAAGTACAAAAGAGGAACAGACCAACTTCTTAAAGACTTTCTGATCCCATGTTATCAGATTTGAAAATCTTCAGGGAGGATTTGAGCCCAGTGGGAACAATCTTCAAGGAACAAGAATCCTGTGCCTTGGAATTTGGCTCGGGCTCAGCCTGTGCCTTTGAATCCAAGGGTGCGAATCTTGGGACCGCTGCACTGATATGGCTCAGGATGTCACAGAGCCTCTCAGTGAAATATGCCTGTATTCATCACAGCTCCCCTACTACACTACTCTATCTTTGCTGCTGTCAGTCTGGTAGATGTCAGTTTGTTCAGAATAGGATTGCCACAAACTTCAGAATTACCATTTTCTTAAAAGAAACTTTCTCCAGCTATGCTTTGCTTTAGCATTACCTCAGACATGGCTTCAAATGAGTGTTTCTCCCTATAGACTGGGAGACACTGTTAGAGGAATAAGAGATCCAGATTCAGCCATACAGTTCTACTTTTGGCCCCTCCACTGTTCTTCAGAGATTGTCACCTGATTTTCATGAAGAATTCTGAGGCAATCAAAAAACGAACCTGCTAGCCCAATGCCAGCTCTTGCCTCTGTATGGTTCACTGGTGCCTCTGTGTGATAGATACCAAAGGAACCATGTAGACTTGAAGCAGTACCAAGAATCTTGAGCAAAATATTTTGTGATCCTCAAAAATCCAGCCCTGCATGAAAATGAAGGTCATAAAATTTGACCTAAAAGATTCCTTCAGAGTCCAAAATCTTTCACCGCTGAACCTCAACAACAACATCCAGTTTGGATTGACACAGTGAAGGACAAAAAAATCTAGACCATCTCTTGTACATACTGGCACCAAGCTACAAATAAAAAATACAGTCTCCCTTTCCCATCCCATCCAGAGCATATTTCCAAATGCCCACTGTTCCACAGCACAAACTGAGCAAGGAAGTTCACCTTCATTATGCTGAAGCCTTCAGGTTTATTTTCTTTCACAATTAAAATATTTATCTTGGAAAAAAAACAGCCCTTCTCACTGCTTACTACATTTTCAGATAGCTTCAAGTAGCAATGATATAGCAAAGAGACCTGCTTTGGGTATGGACTGCTTTAGCATCCTATATGGGGAGATTTCCCACTCCACAAGGAACACCATCATTCAGACAAGTGGATACCTGTTTCCTTATCAAGAATGTGGCCTTTAAACATCTGGTCTCCTGAATTCATAGATTACCCAGTGACACAAAAACATCTGAGATCTGGGCTGAACTTTGTTGCTGCTCTGTGCTGTAGTTAACCCAAACTCTCTAATCTAATATTCAATTAATAGAATAACCAAGCTCATTATTTAAGAGCTCCAGGGACAATAGCTTTGTTGGCGCTAGATGTTTTCTCAACAGCTGGAGTATCCTTTCAATGAGAAAACTGACTAAATATATAAAGCATTGCATTGGTTTTACATGGACATTTCCCAAGAAAAAAAGGAAAAAGCTATTTCTGGACAGCATGGGGCTTTAGAGGTAGATTTTTCCATGAACATCTCCCTCCCTCCCTTCTTCCTGGCTCTTCTCCTTAGATTTTCTGGTTTTCTTTGCCGAAAGGTGTTGGCTTCTTTTCTTTAGCTTGGCCCTGCACGGGTTTCAAGATTATTCCAAGTTATTTTTGCACAGCCTCCTGGATTATCTGTTAGGAAGAGGTTCTTTAAAAGCATGTTAAAATGTTATCATATACAATTTAGGACTGATGAAAGGCCCTAGGTTGACTGAAACATCCAATTTGTTTCCGTTAGGAATACATTTCAGTTTAGCCAAAAACAGACAATATTTACTGATTTTCCCATGCAAGTTTTCAGTCATTAGCTTGTCCTTAATATACACATGCTCCAAAAAACTTTGTATCTCTGATTTCCATTCACTCAGTCATTTACTCTTCATCCTGCATGTGCATGGAGGAACACAGATGCAATAGTCAGGTAGGAGAGGTCTGGCAATACACACAGGTGGTACATGACCTGACAAGACATTCCTACCTTCCTGCACCAGGGCTGGAAGCCAACTCTGGAGCCAAAGACCCCAAGCACGGAAGCACCTGTACACGTATCCACACTTTGGCCAAACTCGATTGATGAAGTCTTACTGGAGGAGTTTAATCCACGCAAAAGGTAACATAAGGACAAACTTCTGCCCTGCTGTATCATCCTCAGGGGACAGTTTCCCCCTTGTTTATCCCACACAGTTAAGTCATAGCCAAGTCTTAACATGACAGTCCCATACATCAAGGCATGTAAGTAAAGGCCTAAAGCAGGAAGAAATTCATACATTGCAAAGGCAAACAAACATAACATCCCTCTCCAAAGCAATACCACAATGTCAGTAAGATGATACTTAAACCATCCTTGCACCCTCCTAAAAGCAAACCTGACTGCTCTACCATGGGATTGGGTTACTTCCGTGCTCAGGGCCAGGATCAGCTGCAACTTTGGCGCCCTGCCTGGGTTTCACAGGTGGAAAAGACCCAACATTCCCTGAAGGCCAGAGGCCCACAAGAGCCAGGGCAGGTTTCCCACATACACACAATACTTGCTTCAAGGTATCTTGCTCTTAGCCATCAACTCAGTCCTGCAGACAGGAAGGAAGAAATCCCCTTCACGTGTTGGTTTTGCGAGGGTGTGTTGGTTTCTCCCTGCTCCCCCATCACGTTATATAAACTTGAAGCTTCTTCTCTGTGACTGTTTATTCAGCACGTTTGATGAACCGCATTGTGCCTTTATTGCTGTGAATCCTGTTTGCTAATTTTCTGAGAAGAGATTGCACTGTTCCCACCACCGAGATTATGTAAAGGGGACGGAGCTATGCAGCATTTGGTTGTTCACTTCTCAACAGGGAGCTCATTGATTTAATTGCAAATGTTTGCACTGTGCTGAGACTTCTGCATTTCCCCATATTACAACTTCAAAGCATTAAAAAGTTGACAATCACCATCACAATTAAAACAGATTCTCCTCTCAGAAAAGCTAAAAAAGGAAAAATCTGCCTCAGCAGAACAAGCTTCTGATTGTTTTGAAAGCTTGAGTCAAGAGGCATAGCATTACTAGCCCCTGGATAAAACTTGAAGTTAAGTCTTCGACTTTCATGTTATACATACCGGAAAACAAATAGGTTTTTGAAACAGAACTGGTTCTTTTCTTAGGGAAGTAGTTTACAAAAATACTGCCACAGAAAGTAACATTTAAGCCATATGGCAAAATACTGGCTTCTTGATGTTTCCTGAAGTCTTTTCCCTGTCTTTATCCAACTCCAGCAGGTTGCAGTAACAACAAGACACATCAATCTCCCTCAGAAATCAGAAGCCATTACCAGGCCTAGCTCCAAACTTGAGCCTATGTACTTTGGTGGCAAAAAAGACTCTGAATCTATATGGACTACATTCAGAAATAGCATTTAAAAACAATTTAAGGAAATACACATACATATATATATATATATATATATATATAAAACCAGTTTCAGTAAACTCTGCAAAAAGTGTTGCCACCACAAAATTTCTTTGCATTATTTCAACAATTTTTAAAAATCAGTAAAAAATGCTTTTTAAATACCCTGCAAATTGAAATATCTTTAGTTTGTCCAGTGAACTGAAAAGCACCTATAGTTTTGGAAAACTTAAATATGAACCAAACCCTACAGCAAACACCATAAGAGCTCAGGTTATTTTAGTGTTGATTCCTATATGCATCTACCCCAAGCAATATAAAATCTGAGGTGCAGATCTGAACTCCACAGCTCCATCCAGCTCCTCTTGTTGTCTACGAAGTGCGCAAGACCATGCTGTACGCCTAGTTTTTAGCCAGATCACAGTCCCTTTTGGGCTCAAATACAGTTATATTGCCAGAATCTCACACAACACTTCGCAAGAAAATGTATTCCAGATAATCAGTGCATCTGACAAACAGGAAAAAGGTCACAGCCCTGAGAAATGGGTTCCCAGTGAATTCCCTTCACACACACAATGTTGTTCTCCCTAAACGAACAGCTGTGAGCCAGCTGAAATATAAGAATCTCTTCTCCAGACTACACTCTCTATTCAGGGTTTAAGACAATTACACAGTTATTTTGTGTAAGAAAAGTCAGTCAAGGGGGAGAGAAAAATGGTTTTATTTCTCACCCAGCTACATAACAGATTACTAGGAGCACTAACTCATCTATCTTTCCACTATTTTACTTTCATTATAGGTTGGAAATGGGAAGTCATTTTTCACAGGACAGATCTTTAACTAGTTAGAAATTAAACTCCTCAAACCGGCGCATCCTACAAAATGGAACATCCATTATCCAGGGCCCATGGCTTTGGCTGCACCTTATTTATCATCATGGCCGGTCCTTCTCCAAACCTAACCTCACCAAGTTCCCCTAATTAGAGTCAAGACACAAAGACAAGCAAAAAGCATGTCATACTGAGCCAGAAATGGCTGAACCCCAAACCTGATCATAAAAAAACGCAGTAGAGTATCAAGCCATTGTGCTAGAGAGACAGCACTGTCCATCTCACGGCAACCCTAGCTGAGCAGGCAGATCTATCTTTCATCTTTCCCAGCCTCTCCTCCTCAGTACATCCTCTGCTCAATTGCTGCTGCCAACCTCCTGTCGGAAGTAGTAAACACCACGTAGGCATCCTGTGCAGTTGGTCCCAAGAGGATCAAAGGAATTACCACTCCAGTATCCGGCCTGCTGCTCCAGCTTGATGTTACATTTCAGCATGTGAACTGTCCCCCCCACTGCTGGATGTCCCAGGCCCTCAGAGGACTTGAGCTGGAGCAGGTCTCTGTGGAGCATGGGGCACAATTGGTGTAAGAGCACAACTTAGCTTGTCTTCCCTGCTTCTCTTCATGAGGCTGCTTGCAAGGGGCAGGATACCATCACATTTTTACTCCTGGGATACGCAAGGGATTTCACTTTGTCTTTCAAAGTTATCTTTATTTACCTTTAACTTCTTGCTACAGCATGTGACTGAGCTCCACTTCATCCTCTCAGATTTTAAAAGCATGATGTGGCTGCAAGGGGTGTTTCACTGACTTCACATGTAACACCTGCTACATAACATTATTCACATCTCTGCACTCAGCTCCTGGTTCAAATAGAAAATTAGACTCCTGGAAACATTGCTTATATCAAATGTGTTTTTCTATGTACAGCTATTCCCACCATGCCTGTAGATAATAGTTCAAATAAACCTCCACCACTAGTAATAAACTGCAAAAATATTTTCAGCTGCTACATGTTAATATTCTTTCCCTTAGATTATAGGGTCAATCATTTGCTATGTTCCTAAACAGATGCCTACGGGTTATTGATCTGTTTTGAAAAGTTGATATTGTTAATATCAAATTTCTTGCCAAGACCTGAGCATTTAAGAGTTATTTCCATCACTTCCCTTTCCATTTTTACCCTTATAACTTCCTTTTAAGGAGACAACACCCTCTCTTCCTATTGCAGAGACAAAAAAATATTCCCAGTACCTCTTTGCTTATGCATCACGCAAGCACATCAATCCTCTTACCCACATCAAAGATTTTTTTCTAGTCTCAGCTGAACACCCAGAAAGCATCCAGAGATCCAGGGCTGCTTCACTCCCTGCTTAGCTGAGCCACAGTTACAGTAACTGCCATTCACAATTTATGAGACCAAAGCACTAAATTAATTGCTTTGAAACACCATCATTATGATCACCAAGAGCCCCTAGAAGTAATTACATGGATTTTACGACCAAATGCAAGAAAGAAAAAGAAAAGGTCAGACCTTCTGCACTGAGAGTTTTGTTTCTGTTTTCATAGCCCAAAGGATTTCTAAGAGATACAGGCTGAGTTATTGCGACCTTTCTTTCTCCCAACTTTCTAATTAGCAGAATTGCACACCTACACCTAAAAACACTGTCATACTGAGAACACGGTGATTGGCTTTGAATTTACTGAATGTGATAGCTGTATTTACTACATAAATAGCAGGGCTCTGCACTTCCACACTACTCTTGCATTCAGCTAAGCATCATACATCAGACTGCTTTATAAACATGTTATTTAAGACTCAGTATGCCATCAAGCACACACAGATGGTGGAAGTTGAAAACCTGCTCTGCTACAATTGTTTCAATTGCTCTTTTCACCCTCTATACCAGCAAAGCCTGGAAATAACAACAGAGCAATGAAAACTCAGGAACAGAGCACAGGACTGTGAGAACAAAACAAAACTAAACAAAAAAAAAAGACGATAAAAACCAGAATGTTTATTGCCAGGAAAAGCTATCTTAGAATAACAAGAAGAATTGTTTTCTCAGCCCAAGAGCTAACTTGTGAGATCAAATCTCAAATCAAGTGAATTCATTGTTTTATACAAAGGTTCATGCCTTACACTCCTGCACACACCATGGCAGCTCCCCTTTCAAAAGATACCTCAAATAGGAGACAAACATGTTATTCAGTAAAACAAGAGGCAGGTCTTGGCCATGCTGTATCACAATCTTTCTTAAAAAGCTTTTCTACATGTTAGTGGTGTTCACAGTTTTGGTTGTGCCCAATATAAAGAAATGCCCCAAGCACATTGTTGGATACAATCAAGTTTCTTCAATATTTCTCACTTTTTTCTAACTTCTTGACCATTAATATCAGGGTAAACACACAAACTAAGAACACAGAGGTGGAAAAAGAAAATTTTTTTCATCTTAAAGAAGTCTCTTACTGCCTTCTGCCGTATGTTGGTGTGAAGCAAAGGCAGATTGCATTTATGGTTATAGCAAGACGGATTTCTTAGAGATCCTGCTGCTGCTGAGCAGTTGCTGAATGGCACTGGTTACATGCCACCAGCTAGCAAGGAAAAGGCTTTTGGACCGCAAGCCGACAGTCTGCCTGGAATCCATCCCATGTTGCGCCTGTAGTCACGATCCATGCATTAAGCCCAAATAGATGCTGACAACAATGAAAGACAGGGTCCTGAAGGGCACTGGTTTGAGATGCTCCCTAGGAAGACTGAACCAAGTCCATGCCCCATTACTTGAATCAGACGAGTGAGCCACTGCAAGCTGAGTGCTTCTATCACAAACATTACTACTGATAGCCCTGAAGAAATGTTTGTTTGAAATCCTGAACTGGCATTCAACTGCCCCTTTAACTCCACTTTCCAAGTCCCTTGCCTTCCCATGGCACACTGTTCTGCTGTTAAGCCTCCATACAACGGATCAGAGCTCCTGGACATTTATTTTTAATTAAACGACAGCCTTGAGCAGGTGTACTGCTCTTTTAGAGCCTCCTGGCACAATGCACTGCAGGTCACTATTGAGTGCTGCAAGTGTCTAGGTTGTAAAATGAATGAGTTAGAATAGTTCAGTTGGAAGGGACCCACAAAGATTGAATCCAACTGCCTGACCGCTTTAGGGCTAACTAAAAGTTAAAGGATATTAAGGACATTATCCAAATGCTTTGAACACTGACAGGCTTGGAGCATCAACTGCCTCACTAGGAAGCCTGTTCCAGTGTTTAACCACCTCACAGTAAAGATTTTTTTCCTAATATCCCGTCTGAAATGAATATTCTTGAATGAACATTCTTCAATCAACTCTATCAGGTCCATTGAGACACTACATTAACAGCCATTTCAGGATGACACTAGACAGATGATTTTGCTGGACTTACTGAATGGGAAAAAAAAAATTCTCTCAGGGTCACCAGTACTTCCAGTATTCAGACTAGCTTTCTGTGAGCTAGTTCACATTTCTGCCAATGCACAGGTATTGCCTTGGCTGGCGTAATTTGTAAAATCCATACACGAGACCAGAACCTCAATGTTTTAGTAGAATTGCTTCTGTAAGGTCAAATCAGAGAAATTTGTGCGAGTTCCCACCAGTTCAGAAGCGCTGGGGGTGTCTGGGGCGCTTGGCTGTACACTGTAACAGAAACCCAGTATCTGATCTTCCTAAAGGAACTGAGTCATGGTTTCAAAAAACCCATCCAAGCTTTATTGCACACACCTGCACTAAACACTCAGAGGTGTGTTCTGCATATATTCCTTTGTCATCTTCTCAGCATCTTACTCAACACACACTTCCCGAAAATACCCAGCTGGCACAAGCATACACATTTGGAAGCCAGACTCTGGCACAGGGTGGCATCACTCCAGGGAAGTCAATTTACACTGGCTGAGAATCTGACCTATATTTACCTGCTTAACTTAGGGCACCCTATAACTCTGTGCTCATTTGCAAAAGCCTGAACTGTTGTCTACACGGCTGTGCTCAACCTGCTAGGAAAACTCATTTTTACTTCATTCCCACTGAGTGCATAATCAAGTCTTTGCCTCTACTGTGCATGGAGGGGGTAAGGATTGCAGAAGAGGGAAAGAGGGGGTGTATTTTATATATATATANTATTGTACGACTATTCACCTGCTTGCTGTGACCTTCTCAGCATATTTAAGGAGGGAATCTGACACTGGGACCAAGCACCAGGCTGGAGGAGAAGTCAGCTAACAAAAAACACATGTGCTCAAGCATTTTGCTTTGCCTTGCTAATATTGAAGAGATTTGTTTTGCTCAGTAAAGCACTTGCATTTCAGCTCATTCCTGCAGGGAAAAGCTAATCCTCAAGTTATGGCAATAGAGCCTGCTGATATGGGGAAGGAAGGAGGGGGCCAGAGAACCAAGGGAAGGGGGAGAAAGAAAAGATTCAGCATTTTAGCCTGACCTGACTCCAGGTTCACACGAGAAGAGGTGAAGCTGCAGCTGTCACGCTGAAGGGAAATGCAGTCATTTATAAACCCAGGGAAACCTCCTGGGAAAGAGGAGAAAAAAAGCATTCCTTAAGACTAGAGTTAAGGGTAGGTCTTTCCCACCACATAAGAGCCAGTGCATCCAGACCAAACTCTAGCACTATTCGCATTGCGGCTCCATCCAGATTTGCTTCTTGCCCCTGCAGAGGCAGAAGCCACCAGCCTTTTCCACATATTCTCTCCAACATCCCAGACCTCCCCTGGCCCAAGTTCTACCACCAAAGCACACATTCATCCACCTGTAATATCTGATTTCCAAAAGATCTCGTGAAAACAGCTACTGTCCAAGGTGGCTGAACACTGAGGAAAAAAATACAGCTTGTGCTTCCTCTGCTCTCTCCCAGTTCTGAACATCACTTTCATTAGAGTTTTGACTCATATTTCTGCTATTGGCAAGAATGTAAAAGTTTGCCTGTGCAGCCAAACTGGGAATAATTGCTGTGAATACATGATTTGGTACTGGGATCTCTTCACATATTTCAACACATCTCGGAGGCAAGAGAGAGAAATGACACTGAGTACTCAGGAGGCTATCAACCATAGCACACAGCAAATCGTTTAGAGAAGCATTTGATCAACACAGAGACAGAAAACTGAATACCAAACTGGTCTGTGACCCACAGGGCAGAAGAACTCAAATTGCAAGAGGGGCTCATGGGGAAGGAAAAAAAACAGCAGGATTCCCAGACTAAAATAAAAGCTACAGCTGCCAGCTAGTTTGTTCATCTTGAATAACTGAAGTGGGCTTTCTAGTAGTCTCTCAACCTCATTTTATGAGGGAAAAATAAAATTGGGAGAAAAATATAGTTACTTTCTTGCAGTAGCTACTTGGATTCATTGTTTCTGTGACCTGCCAATGAAGAAAGAGGTGATGGGAACACTTCTCCTTGTGCTAAGTGCCCTGGCAGCATGTGCTTAGCCTGGCAGGGGAGCCCAGAGTTTCAAAGGGCATATTATATCCTGCTAATTGAACCAGCATCATTTTAGCATCTCCCCATGAGCCTGTCAGGTTTGTGCACAGGCAACCGAGAAGATCTTAATGGACCTGGGAGGCTGAAGGAGCCAGAAGGACCAGGCAAGAGCTGAGAAAATGGGCCACGGTGGGAGGGCATCAAACCCATTTGGGTTAGTAATGTACCTTCCTGGATGCAAGGCAGAAGTCTAGGACTGTGTTAGATAATTACCGTATAAGAGAAACTCAGCAAGGCTCTCCCAGCACACAAGGCTTTTACAGAAAGGAGGAAAAAAAACCCAACAGTGCAATTAATACATTTGCTGCAGCTTTCCATCACATTCCACCAACACCACCCAGCTCCAGTTGTCAGCATGTGTCTGAAATGAACCGCCCTGCGAAGGCAGCAGCCCCACTCGCACAGAGGCAAAGGATAAGATTTCAGGAAAGGCTGAAGCCCACTGTTAAGGGATTCAACCCAGATAAATTGCCTGTCAGCTACAGCTGAAGTACAGTGTTGGCTGCCCTTCTCTTGATGAAGAACAGCCAGACTTTACCAAGCACGATGTACCTGGCTCCCATGGAAACCAAAGTTTAGTTCTCCAGTGATGTGTAAAAGCCAGCTCACTTGTGGAGGAAATACACATAGTGAAACAAAGGCAGATCCAAAGGAATAATGCTGATTTTGCTTCTATATACGCTCTGCAAGGGCACAGGCTGAAATGCAATAGCAATACCTGGGTTACTTATTGTTGGTAAAAGTCCCAACAAAATCATGACCATGTGCACAGTATGTTTCAAAGCACTAGCAATCAGAGTAAACATAAAAAGGTCTTTTTTTTAAATCACCCCAGATGTACTCAGAGGATCTGAGGCCCAGAGAAGCTAAATGACTTGTCCAAGATGAAACAAGGGCTTGGAAGTGGATCTAGCATGTATATCCATATGTTGAGTCTATTCAGTACTCTGACCATGCCTTCTCTCTCATATGGTAACTCAAACAGTTTTGGGTGTGTACCTCATAATGCCATTTACTACCTACATACATCTTCTAACATACACAGCCAAGCTCCTTGTGGGATTTGTGTTTAATTAGCAGGCTTGCTTGTGGAGCTAACAGGTGTGTTAGATGTGAATAGAGCACATTCTCAGCTCGCTAAGTGTGTGTTGCAAACCATGTTACGAGACCTCATCCAAGGAAAAAACAAAACCATCCAGCACCATCCAGTCCCTCTGGATCCCAGAGAGACCAGTGACCAGCACCATGCCCACCCACCCAACATCCCGTGATGCCCTCAGGCTCCCCACACATGCACTCAAGGAGTTAAGTCATTCGCACTCTTTTCCGTTCAGTGCTTGATCCCAGGGAATAAGTAAAAGCGCTTTCTTACTGGATTCACTTTGATTGCAGGAAAGAGAAACATACCTGAAGGAAGCAGCAAGAATTTGGAGGAAGACTGTGGCTGACATGGCATATCTGCATCCTTGTCTGAATATTGTCCCTGACTCCTTCTCCCTTTTCTGTTGGTTTGTATAAGAGGGCAAGGAGCATCTCATACTGCCAACCTGTGCAGAGCCCTTTGTTAACTCGGAAGATAGTTTTGTGATAGGGACTGGAAGGAAAAGCATCTTCACCTTTTAGTCACTTCTTCCAACTCATCTTGATACCATTACTTTGTACAGAAAATCTGGACTGAAGGTGGCTTATTCAGGACTCATTTAAATGAAGAGCCATGCTAAAACAAACGAGAAATTCCCTTATCCACACCTTCTCGGAGTGATTTTTCTAAGATCATTGCTAAAAAAAAAAAAGGCTGAAATGGAAAGAAATCATCTCCATAGATTCAAAATATTTTCCATGGAAAATCTGGTCCAAAGACAAGGTGACATCTCCAAAACATTCATATGACCAAAACTTTCTCTAACCAGGCCCAGACAAGGAGTGATTGTCTACAGAAGTGTCTGAAATTATACTGGGTAGGAGGACTGCTGCTCCTGTCCTTGGGAACTGTCCTACAGCCAAATTTACTCTCAGCATGATTTTCCTGATGCTCAAAGTGCTTATATCTTTGTACCACTCAGCGCCTCCCATCCTGAGAGCCCCCCCCCACAATGTATAGCTTCTTATGACTTCTCACAAATTTATCCATGGCAGTAGGCAAAAAGAGATGAACAGGAAGATAAAGCTCATCGCATGGATTTTAAGCCTGATCTCTCACTCCTGCTAAGAGGTACCTTCCAGCAGAACAGCAAGCATCCTCAGTCTGACTGACACTGCAGGTTTTTTTTTTTCAACAGGTGGGAAACCAGCACCTTATTAAAACTGGGACCACCTTCCTTCCACAAGATGAGATGATCCACTCTAAGAGAATTTTACCCTGTGAACAACTCAAGCCCTTCCTTTTTCCCCTTCAAAATAAGCTACAGCTCACTGGATAAGCAGCCTCCTATTACCGGGACACAGGACAATGTACTGGGAACTGCTCCAGTTTCTCTGCTGTGATAAACTCAGCTTAGATTAGCCCTGCACACACTACACAAATAGAAACTGGATTTTTAAAAGAAGATAAACACCAGTTTTGGAAAGTTCCCCTGATGCTGTTCAGGATTCCTTCCCACATAGTGATGGGTTGTTTGATTTTTAACACACATTACGTTCTTCTCTTTGCTGCATCATCCAACTACCATTCAGGGAGACTAACCATGTGAAAGAAGTCATGCCACAAAGACACATGGTAAATGCACACAAACCTGTTCACAAAGGTCCCAGACTAGTCGCATCTTCCCAAGACCATCTCCAACCGCATTATGGTTGTCCAAATCATACGGCTCATCCCAGCTAGATTGAAAACTCCAAAGTTTGAATCAACATCTTCTAAGCGCATGCAGATGCCAGAAGGCTTTTCACATTCAAACTGTCCCCTTGGGTAAAAGCCTCAACATTGCTCTTCATCCAGCACCACAGCCTCCAGTGTTGTTTCTTTTGGGCTGGGCACCATCATCCATCTCCAGTGGTCATTCACATCAGCAGATGCTTTACCTGGGGTAAGGACTCGCAGGATTCAGTCCACCAGGCAGGTCTTTTCTGACACTGATTTTCACAAGATGGCACTAAGACAAGAGTAACATATAGCTGGGCTTGCAAAAAGAACTAGATCCAACTATTGCCAGTCTCCCAGGCATTCAAACCCTTATTCAAGAAAAGCATTTCTCAACCTTTTATTCCCCTCCCCCCACCCCGTCTCAATTAGAAAACTGAAATCATTTTTTCCCTGCCTTTAGCAACTCTGACTTCCCCTTCCAAGGGAAGTTGCAGCACAAGTTGGCAAGCCCTGTTAACAGGAACAAAAGCATACTCTGATCTGAGAGGGGCTTGGACCTGTGATTTACTCTGAACACCACTATAGAGAAGGTCTCTCCAGGTGGGTTATGTCAGACTAATGCTATCTACATAAGGAGGGAGGCAAGTATTTAAAAGTGCTTGAAGTCACAAGATGGCACCAACCCATCAGTCAAACAACCCCTGGGTAACCAAAGAGGGGTTTGTCACAGAGATGGAAGTCTCCTTTCTGAGTTTCAGAAACTCAGGTGCATGAATAGAGTTCCTCAAATGCCTCCATCGGCACACAGGAGTTATTTGCTCTCTGGCTTTCGAAGAGGAATGCAGTTGGTTTTGGCTCCTTTGTCCCGTCTGCTGGGCGAGGAAGCTGCTGAGGAGCAAAACCCAGCCAGCCTGGAGCAGCAGCTGCCCCAGCAGCCAGGTGGGCCAGCCCCAGAGCTGCCTTCTGACGAGGTGGGCTATGTGATCGATGGAAAGAGGTCCTGCCAGGCTGCCCCCCGTGCAGCTTCCAAGGTGCATATACACAGAGACTCACAGAAGGTACCTCCATGTAGCTAGGCTGTTCTCCTCCATGCTTTTATGTTTTCTGTAAAGATGAAAGCAATTCTCTGCAAATACACATGCTCTCCCCTCCCTCAGGGCATTGGTAGCCCAAGGATTTCTTCAGCAAATGGGACCTTTTTATGGGAAAGTCTAGACTTCCTAATGACCTTGGAAAAGCAGCCAAGTCCTCCAGCCAGCCAGCACCGCCTCCAGGCCGCTGTCTCTGTCCCATTGCCTGGGGAGCCCTTCTCCTCCCACCGCTTCCACCTTCTGCAGCTGCCTTTGGTCCTCAGTGCAGCAAACCACTTGCTTCATAGGCCCTTCCTCCCTCGCTATTCCTTACCGGTGTGGCTAACATAATCCTTCTCCATCTTCACCACCAAACTTGCACCCTTGAAAATACCACACTTCGCTCTGCAGATCAGATAACTTCATTTTCTTCTTGAACTTAAACACAGATGATTAATCTATTTCCTGGCCGGTTTCTACAGCTACCACTTAACCTATTCCCTTCTCCAGTGTTAGCTAAACAGTCAGCCTGGCTTTCACTGCTGCTTTCCTCTCCACATGGGGCTCAGCCTGCAACTCCCACCACGCCCTCCAAATACCCAGGCAGGTTTCATTGCCATTTCCCAAAACACCACACAGAGCAGACAAGGTGTGGTGTATGGCTGCTTTGCACACACAGCACAACAGTAACAACACGTAAACCCCTCTGCACCACATGGTCATGACACCCACATTCATGGAAGGAGCAAGCCCTGCTCCCCCACATCTGGCTGCGAGACCGATCCTGTCTCCATCTCCACACCTGCTGAACGGCTCAGTTCAAGCCAGGAATCCAGTGTTTGACTTTGGCATTATTTAATCGTAGAAACACAATTTTCTTTGGCTCCTTTGGCACTAACGCACAGTGCTCCCACATTATGTTCCCTAATGAAGGCCACCTGAAGCCCAAAACGATGTCTGAACACAACAGTGTTCTCTTTTCATGATGGGCTAACAAAAAATAATACTCCGTATTTCTCTCTCATAGATAAACTTGGCCATCATGCTAAGGAAATTGAAGCAAATAGAGCCAGTCCGTCAACTGGAATGCTCAGCCTGCTGCCTGCTCTGGCTGTTACTTTACATGGGTCTTAAGTTAAATGTCAAATAGTGTTTGGCACAAGAGCCTCATGGCTGCCCTTAGAGAAAATCTGACACCTTCGTTAACTGTTTCCCACTGCTCTCTACTGCTTGGCTAGGGGCAGGGGAAGTACGGGCGTCTTATAGCTCCCTGCTTTTTTCTACAAAGAAAGCATGAAAAAATAATTTCTTGTTGTGTTTATTCAAAGGGACTGCAAGGGGTGCAACAGTTGGTAGCACTGGGCAAGATTTGGGGCAACTTGTCGGTTTTGGCTTCCTGGCACTTCCATCCTCCTTAAGCTGACATGACACACAGCAATGCTCTCTCATCTCTGTCAACTCCAGCATAAGTGCTTTTGATTCTGGGCTTTAGCACCTTTTCGCAAAACCAAGTTGTGATGGCACTACTATGCAAGCTCATCCTGCCACCTTGCAGTGCCAGTCAGGTGAGTACCCCGTCACACCTTTTCCATCACCTGGCTCCTCCTTTCCACTGCATCTCCAGGAGATACACCATGCACAACATCCACTGAAGCCCTCCCCAGGAGCCAGCATGCCTGCTGACACTGGGATGGGAACAGGGCTGTCAGGCACATCCCCACAAACTGGGCTTTAAGACTACGATCGGGTTACTGTAGCTAAACAGCAATGACAACTGAGCCACAGCAACTCTGCGAGCACACACGGAGCCAAAAGAAATGGAAATGGAATTCGGCTCAGCCAAGACCACCCAGACTGCCTGCGGGGATGAGTCTGTGCCTCTCGCCATCCTCAGCTCTTCCTGTTCTCCAGGCTGAAATGTCAATCCAGGCAAACTGATCAATCAGCAAAGATGCAATATTCACTCTCTCTCATCAGAAATCAATGAGAAACAGCCAGCATTTGGCAGGACTAAATATATGTCCAGGGAGGTCTTATGTGGAAGCAGTTGTCTAAGCAGATAGCCTGCAGGGACATTAAAATGGCCCCGGGGAAAGAGGTGTTTTATACCAGAAATACATTTTTCTTCCAGGTCTAAAAGTCATCAGATCGACACACAGGGTAGAAATAGCTCATTCCTGATGGCCAGAACTATATATGTTTGTGAGTTTGTTATTAAAAAAAAAGAAACACTCAGCTGAGGGCCCAAGACACTGTTCCTCCTATACACCTTGAATCCAGTTTGGGTTTACACGTGCATCACCTCCACCCCATCGCTTTACTCCCCACGAGAAGTTCCCATCAGCTTCAGTGAGGGTGCTCTAGGAAGTTCACACCAAGCTTTGGGTGTTGCTGGAAGGGCTGTGAGAAGATGAGCCTTTCCCATGGACTTGTTACTATTCCATGTCTGCACCCAGCTGGAGCCCAGAGCTGCAGAGAGGAAAAACAGGAACCTATGTATTTATTGTTTTAACCCTTCACCTCCTATGGAAAAAATAAGAGTAATTGCCTGTGGTTTTAGGTGAAATTTGGGCAAAGGTTAAAGGGATTGGGGAGGCAGGGGGGGCAGTGAGTGGAAAAATATGAGGGAGCAAAAAAAGGGTATTTCTGGAGTGTTCCAGTAAAACTGTACTTTAATAACAGCAAAACTTCAGTCTTATTGATCACACTGCTGACAGGACTCATACAGTGATGGTGTTACTATAACTGTCCCAAGTTTGTCCCTGCTACTGTGGAAGGAGGAAAGATTGTTAGAGATGAGGACGACAAGGAGCTGCTCCTTATTCAGAGAAACTCACTCATGAAGACAAGAAATCCATGCAAAGCTAGTGACTTTCAGAGGCTCAAGGGATGTGTGAAAGCAAAGGAACACACCAGCGGGTACAAGCAAAACTGGCTCCAAATTCTGCAGATTCCTGCAGCCCCAATACACTGTTAGGGTGGGGAGTCCAAATGTCACCTACCTGTGACACCATTAGCCAGCACTTCCCTGCCAAGGACAGCCTCAAGACCCATGCCTTCTGCTCAGCAGTCTCTAGCTGTAATGGAGAGAGAGCACAAGCATCCTCAAGTGCCACAGTGCTGGCTTGCAATACAGTAGAAAAATCCTCCCCCTTTTTTTCCCCCCCTTCTCTCCCAAGCAGTATGCTGCTCTCTGATGTGCTCTGCTGATGGGTCTAGAGCAGAGCAGGAAAGAGTCAGTGCTTCCTATGCAAAAAGGAAACC
The DNA here is from genome assembly GCA_013399115.1 of Anseranas semipalmata. Lineage (NCBI taxonomy): Eukaryota > Metazoa > Chordata > Aves > Anseriformes > Anseranatidae > Anseranas > Anseranas semipalmata. The sequence goes on from VXAA01000606.1 coordinate 1,114,804, forward strand.
TAGTGGGATAGAAGATGCTTGATCTCTTATTTACCTCTCCCACCCTGTTTTCCAACACATAACTACTTGTTCTGAATGAACTCCTGAACTGTTGCAAGCCTAATTAATTTCCTACATGCCCCTGAGACTTGTCAAGGCTTAAAAGAAAAAGACCTTTCAAAAATGATCAAAAATAGTGAAGGAACACTTCCCCCATACGCAGTACACTTACTTGCAAACTGCTGTGCTGCCTGAGCACGGCAGGATACAAAGCAAGCGTGCCATGAGTTGCATGAACTGTAAGGTCTCAGTCTGGACCCAGACTGCAGGGCTGCACCCCTGATGTGCCCACTTGTCCTGTTGGCCAACCAAGCTGCTGGAGCTCCAGCAGGGTCGAGGTGGTGGCCACCTTAATGACACATCTTTGGGAGAAAGCAGGCCCATCGACATTGGGACTAGAGGGACAGAGCCACAGGTGTGCTACATAGGGGTGGTGTATGTAAGCTGCCCTTCCCCACTTTGCTAATTGTAGTCTCCTCTTACCAGGAAAAAAACTTGAATATTAGCATTTTGCTCAGCAATGACAGGCTGACATATTTGGTGTTTTCCACCTAAAATTAGTTACCACCAGAAATACAACTCAGGAAAGAATGCTTCAGCAGCATCCCCTGCAAGCCCACCACCGCAGCTGCAGGGACCTGCTGAACAATGCAATGACTTCTGTATTGAGCGAGTGGTGTTGCATAGAGAGGGTTGTCATTGAAATGCAAGCGTGGGTAGAAGAAAGCTTGTGAGGGAAAAAAATCTCTCTCCAGCTACCAACTCTGTATCTGATAGGAAAGAAAAACAGGAAGAAGGATGCCAGCTGTTTGGATAGCTGTTCTCAGTTTAACGTTTCTTCCAAGGTAAATATACTCTCCCAAAGGAAAAAGATTATAATACGGTCTGTGAAAATTTGCCTCTCAAAGCACTACATCCTGCAGCCAGGAGAGAAAGGCAAAGACAGAAAACGCTGCTTGAGGGCTACAATCTATTAAGACCTGACAGGAGCAGAGACATCCCACACAGCCAGGGAAGAGTCGCTGCAAGAGCAGCCAACAACAATTACTGAGGTGATGTCTCAGTCTGTAAGACAGAGGCCCAGAGAAAAGCTTGGAGAGCGAGATCACTTGTATTTTGCAAGAGAGCACTCACCCCTGGTCGTGTTTCAGGGCACTCCATGGCAACCCACAGCTGGACCAGGCTGGTGAAAGTCTACCAGCATTTGCACAGCCATGGCCATCGGCACCAGCTGGCCAAGGACCGAGCCACAGGACCAAAGGCATTTATTGCTGTGCAAGGTCAGCCCTTTCACACCACCGCAACAGACAAGCGGAGAATCCAAATTCTCTCCTGGCACCTATGGGCAGCAAAGGATTTAACAGGAAAATGTTAATCCTTTTTAATAAGATGACCTTTTTGGTCTGTACTTAACTAGTTTTAATGAGCCCACCGGCAAGGGTTGATTGATTTACTTGCCTGGTGCTCTTAGACTCAAATTTATTATAATTAAGTTGTTAACTAAAAAAAGCTTGCCTTGCTCACCATCACTAGGACCACAGCTCATTATTATTAGACTCTCACATGCCTTTCCCCATCATTTTGCATCTAGGAATTAATGAACAATTGGCAACGCCACTTCTCTCCTCTCTCCCCCTGCACGCTGTCCCTGCAGTGGTTACTTTGGCAGGGAAGGGGCATGAGTGAATGGAACAGCAGGACAGAGCTGGGGTTCTGGGCAAAATTGAAGGCTCAGTGCGTGACTCACCAAACCTCTTGGACCACAGAGAGCAGACAAGGGCAGCCTTCCAGAGCAGCACTGCCCGCTTCTGCTCAGGGGCAGAGCACCGGGTGAGTGGTGACGATGAACAGAGCCTGGGCAGATTACTGTGTGCCAGAGGAGGGAGGGAGAGTCATGTTTTTATTTACTTAATCAGTAAAACAGCTGTTCCCCCCACTCTTGTCCTTAGAATAATGGGGCATTGTGCTTTTACTGTAATAAAGGGACCACACTCACATTATTACATCATGTTATTGTGCAGCCAGGGATGAGGAATCATCTCAAGAAGAGCCAACAACAATTGCTGAGGTGATGTCTGTAAGGCACAGACCTGGAGAAGACATTGGATAGAGATTGCCCTTGTTTTGTGAGCTTGACCAGAGAATGAAGGGTGGTGAATTCAAGTCTGCTTATACTTCATTGTGCTCCAGGGATGCAGTCCCAGAACTATCTACTGGGAAACACCTGGCACAGGTCTCAACCACAACACCATGTAGAGCCATGGCTGAATTACCCACAAAGCTGCAGAACCCCTTTGTTTCCCCACAGGTAGCACATATCTTTTTGAAGCCAACAGGTGCATAAGCTTATTGCTGTGCTCAGCCTGGAGATACCTTGCTATCCAGGGTATATGAGATCCAGATTATAACTCCCTTGGGTATACACTGTATTTTTGCTGGTCTATTTGAGCTATTCCTACCCTAGTGCAATCTTCATCTATGATTAGATTTCTTGGGCATTACAGCAACCAAATAAGAATGTTATTATTGTAACAATAAAATCTTATCTGCACAGATTTAAACACTTGCTAAACAGCTTTCAATGTGACTATGCAGTTATTTTCTTTTTCTCTTCCCTCATCGCTTGGAGATAGGGATGAAGTAGAGCATCTGGTCCAAACTGAGAAATAGAGCACACCCCCAACACACATACGCACATTTCAATCCCATTATTAGCTGTTCTGTAAGGCCTTACTGCCACCAAAAAACACAGCCCCCCCCCTCCCCCCAAAATATAAACAAATATTAAGGCTACATAGGCTTTCTTCAAGGACATTTGCCTATTGTCCAACCTGGCCAGATGCAAGCCAGCTCCAAAACAGAAGCTGTGTAACTGGATTTTGCAGTGCCCTCTACAAGAGAATAAACTGCCCAACTGTGACCACATGGCTTTTGGTCAGGTCAGCTTGGAGGATGCGTCAAGCAAGCACTTGTTGGGAGGAACTGGCTGGATGAACCCTCTGAGCACACTGAAAGTGGATTAAGCCAAGCCACAAAAGGCTTGCACAGTTCATCCTGTGTGAATCTGTTGGGGAAGGAGGACAGGATACACTTGAAGTATATACTAAGTTACCACAATGGATCCAGACCCTAGTGTACTATAAACTTCCTGAAGGAATCAGATCTGGAGGACTGCCTGTGGAGGTGAGAAGCTCAAGGAAGTGAGCCCAGACTGAAGTCCGGGATCTGCCAGACTCCGCAGGTTTTTGGTTTGGACATCCTCCTCCAAATGAATATCTTGATCCCTCCTCTCCTACAGCCTATCCACGGAGCTATAAAAATCATTTTTCTGACACTAACCAAGGTAATGTTTTAATGAGACACTTGTCTCTTATTAAGTCTGCAGACATGTTTATGCACCCTTCATGAAGAGAAGGAAATGATGGGAATGAGTCATGACAGGTGATGGAATGATTCAGCTATCCATCCACTTGCTTTCCATGAACTGCATCACTTCTGACTGCAATAAATCACCCATACAAAAATAATGGGCTGTTAAATTCCAGGGTATCTCTCAAAGTCAGGGGTCCGTATTTCTAAGATGATATTTTCAATAAGCAGGTTAAAAACATTTAAAAATCAGAAAAGCTCTCTTGCGCATTTAAACCCAAGTGCAGGGACTAATACTGCTATTTAACTCATTAGATTTTAGCTTTATGGACTCCTAAGTTGGTCCCACTCAGAGCAGGCAAAGACATAAAGAGACCCACAGGAAAGCGTTACCAGTGAATGTGGACAGGCAATGTTCATAATCAGACTTAACTATCGCATGTGTTAATGGTTGGAAAAGCTATAATTATGAGTTCATTTCTGTGTTTTATGAGATGTATTTACTTGTTAATGACTATGACAAGTACAGGAATAAGTCTGGAACTGAAAATGTTTCTGCAGAGAGGTAGTGAGGCTGACACCTCACTAGGTGTCTAGTGACTGACTAGGCTGAAAAAGTAGTAAGGACAGTCATCAGCAAGAAGGAAGAAACATTTTACAGTCAATTATGTGATGAATATTCTCAGTTTTGGTGGCTTTAATATTTTTCTGGTTCAAGAGAAGATTTTTGTGAGCACAGTATGAAAATAAACCAGAAGAATTACCCTGACTGGTGATAGATTGTGAATGACCAAGTCTAGGGAGGATACTGGCCAAACCCCTCTCAGAGTCAAGGAGGACTCATGCATTTGCCAGGGAGCAGGAAAACCTCCTTTGTATTTACGAACAGGAAAAGAAAATTCAGAAACTAATCCCATGAAAATTGTGATGGGTAGCGGTTCAAAATCCTCTTACACCACACCTGACATTTTTGCAAACTCTTTACAGTGATGTCCTGGTCAAATCATGACCTTGCTGTGTGATAGACTGCTTACAGATATCACTTGGCTCCCCACATTCTTTGCTACCAGAAGCCATCAAATAGTGCCACCATTTTCCTTTTAGCATCATATTCTACCTGAGAAAAAGCAGCAGAAAAGATCATGGTGCACCTCTGTGCCTCCTTCAACTGTCTTCAGTATGCTTCACTTATTAAGCACGAAGTTTCACCTCGGATGTGTCTGAACAATACTTCTCAAAGCCCCTTAAAATCTTCCAGCTTATCTCAGTGAAGGGCTTAGCCTTTGCAGTTACTTCTTTGGCAAAAACTTCCAGCTTCAGTGGTGGCTCTCATTTGAAGACAGCACATACGCCTCCCCATCCACCACTGTCATCACTAGCTTTAGGTCTGATTCAGCAGCAAAGATTTTCTGTTGACTCCACTAGAAGCGGGGGCAAACATTATCTGCAGCAATGCTTTATTTCCATTCTGTAGCACAGCTCCTGCTTCAAGCCCAAACCATCCTCCCTTATAAGATATTTTCAAAGCACACTTGAAATCCCTTTAATCTTACCCCGCTCAGAAATGAAGTCCAGGATGTCTTTCCCTGTCTGAAAAGCAGCCTCACCAAAAGAGTTCATGTTATTCTCCCACAGCACATGTTACTGAATTATGCTTTCAGAAAGTTGCTATATTGATCTCTCCACCGATAAAAGAAGGCATGTTTAAAGACATTTTTTACTGCTGACATGACTGCACAATAAGCAGGATAGAATAAAAAACACGTTCTTCCTCGCTAGCAGACAAAGGGAATCCCTTGACTACTCCCACAATGGAGAAAAGCAGATACTAATGTAAAACCAATGCATTAATCACATTTGATTAAGTAAACAGTGATTTTGCTACTGTGGTGACCACACACCATTTATAATATAGACTATTTGGTCTGGTTAAATGAAAGCTAAGTTGTGCTAAAAAAAGCAACTCTGGTACCTAAATCAAATCCAAATCACATCCAAACCCTGGGTTTCCCTGCACACAGACACCCTCATCCTTTCCTTCCTCCAGTCTTTCCACTCTGACCTGCACACCTGTGGCACCAAGGCACCAGCAGAAAAACAACTTCCAGTTCATGCTCAGCACCATGACTCAAAGCCACGAGATGTCCCACCTGCCTGTCCAGCTTCCCGCACTGGTGTCCAGGCTGCTCCATGCAGTCTCTCTCTACATGTTCCAGCCCCAGAGGAATGTCAAGGACTCCAGTCCACTGAGGCGAGTGGAAATTCTCTTGACTTGAAGGAGTCTCCCAACCCCAAGCAGGGGAGCTGGGAAAGAAAGCCAAGTTGCAGCGACACTGACCAACACAGATCCTTCTCTTCTTCCAAAGTCAGCTGCCAGTCCTTCAAAGACTCACCCACACCTAGCTGCTTTCACCATTACTCCATCTTCTCCCTATTCTACTCCACAGCTATGCTATCACTTAAAAGGTGATAATCTTATTCAAAGCCTAAAGAGTTGCAGCTAAAGATGCTGGCACTTCCCTATAAAAATTTGGGACCTGCAGAAGAGAGTCTTCTCTTACAGCAAGAAATGAAGCTATTAATACTTCAATGACAAATTCATTTCCTCTTGAAACTACCTTTCCCTGAATGCCTAACACTCTAGTTTCATCTTCAGCAGAAAAAGTAAAGTAACACTATTCTAGACTGGGAAGCAATTTGTGGCCACTGTACTCAGGTGGAGGTGATTATAGAGTGAATAAAGAATGATTAATCAAAAACCCAACTTTAATGGATAGACAGATAAAATCATAGTAAAGCCTTTCTCCAGGACCTGGAGGACTGTGTTCACACGTGCTGGTCCTGATTACTTCCAAGCAGAGAAGGGAAGCCACACGGCCAAACCAGCATGGTACCTTAGCTAATGAAACACTTGGGCTTCAAAAGAGGTTGAGGGGGAAAACAATTATATAAATAACCCTCCTGGGGAAAGAAAAAAAGCTAGCCCAGTTTTGACATCGTTGATAGAAGATCTCAGCCTCCTTGATTTTCTACTCTAAAATCAGAGTTTTTAAGCAATTTTCCCCTTTTCATGTACATTCAGTTAAAGAAGCTTTAAGATAAACGACAAGACTTCTAGCAAGCTTTTCTTCAGCTCCCCCTCATCTCCCCACCTGCTCTCCCCCTCCTATTTCTACCCTGCTAGCATCACCCTGGGAAAGAAGCTCTGATATCAGACTGAGAGAAAGTCAATAGCTGACAGCAAGGAAATAATCTGAGCCATTGATCATCACTTCAGGCTTCAGATTCAATACAAACCAAAGGGGAGACGCACGCTTATACACACAAAAGAAGTGAATATATTAACTCCTGGTGTGCTACAAAGAGTAGGAATTGCTAATGTGGTTAAATAGCACAAGAGACACTGAAAAAGATGCACCCAGAGAATGAAGAACTCATATTAAGTCACTGAAAGTATATTTTAAAAGGCAGAGTCATAGAACAAGATAGTCATCTATAAGGATGAGATTTTTCAAAGGCATTTAGGCTCTTAATTTCTATTTAACTCTCTAAATTAATAAATAAATGAACAAGATAAGAATGACACGTCTAAATACTTCGAGTTGGTCTATTTCAGGCCCACCTAAGTGTGTGACATTCATGTTTGGTGCTTGTCTCCTGAACTGAGCTGAAGTCTCAAGTTCCTTACCAATAAACATTTAAGATAAATAAAAAAGTTCCACTGCGTAAAAGGATGTTGATTGCATATTTAAGTTTTTCATGGAAAACAAGACAATGCGACTCATTTAAAGATATTCTGTTCTATCATCAGTCATCTTTTACACCTCTATTTTGCAGTTTTGTATCTAATCCACTAATAATGAAGCCTTTATTTTACATAAATTTCATTTTTCTATCAATATTTTTATAAAATATCAAGAGGCCATCAGAAGCTGAATGAATCCACTGAGACTATTGACTGCATGAAGTATTATTCATAACAAATTCACAAAGAATCCTAAAAAGAGTTTCAAAGTCATATTACAGTCAGGCAATATCCACCATTGAAGATGAGTAGGTATTTTTTTCTGACAAGAGTAAGCCAATGTTGATGTAACACTCCACAAATGCACTCGTTTACTGAGCAATAAGAAAATATATAATTACTAAAATGATACAAACTATACAGAAATCACATCCATCATCCTAATACTTGCTGACCAGTTATCAGACGCTAACTGGCATGTAAAAGACATGTTCTATCCATTCGTTAAAAGTTTTCATTAAAAATGTCAGTCCAAACATTTTTAACAGCATACACGAGGGGATAACTTCAGTATCATCTATAATTGATTATTATTTGTATTTAAAACAATAGAGTTGTTTCAGCTGGCACACAGAACTGGTGATGGCTCTTCATATCAACAATTAACACTAATGGCTTAATTTATAAAATACACCATGAAGATATTCCTGAAGTTGAATCTTCTACTAATTTAGACCATGACTGCGAAGTGCACGTTAAATCATCAGTGAGGGGCGTATCTGGAAAAGCGCAGGGATCTAGCTAAACAGTTCTGATATACTTTAAGCCTTTGTCAGAGAAAAGCTTCTCCTTCAAGACTCCCTAATTCTTCCTGTCTCAGACTACATCAAAAACTTTAAGAATAAGCATGCCCTAATCGTGCAACAGTATTTACACAAGTAATCATCCACATTCTGACTGAAGTCAAGGGAGAACCGCATATCGGGTAAATATTTTGCCCTTGAAAGGGAGGCTGCTGGCAGTGTTCAAAGAATTGTCCAGAGCAAGCAATTTGAAATCCTTCAGAGCCTTTCCAAAGAGCCAGAGGATGCAGACATGCAAACCACATGCAGTGAGGCTCTCACATTTACTCAGCACTGAGTCGAAGCCATTGCAGGGCCCTTCCCAGGGAGGAAGCCTTCCAGCGCTTGGGATCAAGTCCCTCACTGAGGTCTTGGTCAGCCATTGACGTGCTGCTCTTCTCCCTCCTCAGCCCCAGATTCCGCCCTTCCAGAACAGGCTCCAGAGCCTGCACATTTCCAAATAAATCTGGATGCAGGCCTAGCCCTTTCTCTTGGAACAGACATTCAATTAAATCCCACTTTCTAAAATGATCTGTGCATGTGTCTGTGTAACTGCCTCACCTGTGCTACAAATAACACCTGAAATTGAAAAAGATCATGAGTGATATTCTTGGCAGTGTTAATCATACTGCTTTATTGACATCAACTTGTATTATGCTGATCTACACCATCTGGTCCCAAATCTAATTTGCTTTTCACTGTCTACTTGCCAGCAGTTTACTTTCAATATCTTTCTGAGCTGGTGGAATGAGAAAAGGCTGCTCTGCTTCATTTTTAATTTGTAGTCCGGCCGCCTCCTGTCAGCTTCACTTCTGTGAGTCCTGCCTAGCATAAAGTTGCTGTATTTCTGATGCAATCAAGACTTATTCCTCTCAGTTAAAAGAAACAACATTAAAAAGAAATAATCCTACATTTTCACAGCCTAGACCTACATATTATGTTTAAGAGAAAGGGCTAATGTCCCAAAGGTCCAGCATGAGACAATTTCCATCCCCCTGATCTTGGCAGCTATAGGTTGCATTTAACTTTGACCCAGCATGCTGGCTTCCGTGTGCGAGACAGATGTTATCTGATGCAACCCCTGACACCACTAACATTATCTGCCTGTCAAACCTTATGGAACAGTTTGGATATCCAGGCATCAGGGATTCACTGAATGTCCCATAAATCCACCTCTGAAATGGTCTCCAGCCTCAGGAGTCCACGCACAGCTCCCTTTCAGATCATCTGGGCATTTCCCAGTGTCATTTCAAGTCTGAATCTAGTATTAGTTAGTGGAGTCCCATATTAATGCCTGTGTCAGTTTATCAGCCTGCCTGAAATTCTGTTCATTTTCTGTTGAATACAACAGTTTATTAAATTGATCATCTGAAATATTAATGTTCCTTACATCCAAGTACTAGGATTAAGTCCTTTTATGCATACCTGAAGAGATTGTAGGGCAGCTAACAAGGTATTCAAAAACTGAATTTGTCAACATTTCTTTATGTAAAAAAAAAAAGTGTAACTTCTAGATTTAGCAATTCTAAAATCTATAAATAGAAGTAAACCTATTTTTCAAGGCTCACTCAGCCTCCTTTTTATGAATCCCCATCTTCTTCTTGTTACAGTTGTGTGAGTTGAAAAGTTTATGATCCTCAGTACATTCCAACTCTCCTTCTGCAGGACATTATTAGCTCCTTTGTCAGCTAAGTCCTTCCTGTCAAAATGAGCTCATTTTAAGAGTTTAAGCAAACTGGATCATCTTGATTAAAACAAGTTAAGGAACAATCACAGGAGCAGCCTGTGAGGGGCTCTGTGGCAAGTAGCTGGGGACAGCAGCCTCTAGCTCAGACTCCAAGAGAACAAATGGGTATTTTGGCGGGGTTATTTAAAGCATGATTCACCTCCCCGTTACATGAGTCATCTCCCAGTTCCAGTCTTCTGCTTGCCTGGGATCATTTCCAATTCACCACATCCAACCAAGCCAGACTCTGCCCCTGCCACTTCATCCTCCCAGCAAGAGCCCACTTAAAAAAACAAGGAGCCAACCTCATAACCCTAGACATGCTGTACAGTATTTGTCTTTACAGCAATACTGTTTTAATGATACAAGTGTTTAAGCTGAGCATGTAAATGCTTTCCAAGGATTAAGAAGTCAGGATCAGTACTCTAGGTCACCCACTCAGTTCTAAGCACTGAGGTGCTGTTGTGCAGGCAAGACAAGCTTGAAGCAGCCTCCTTTAAAGGCAAATCAAAGAAGGAGATGAAATCAATGGCTATGAAATCCTGTCTACAGGAGATCCTCTCTCTCCAAGGAAGCATTTGCAGACTACCTAGCTCAGGCATCCAGTCATGACAGCAGGAATAGGCTCCTTGGCTTGTACCTCACCTGCTCAGATACAAATATATCACCTTTTACATTACACCAGTTCTGTGGAAATCAACAGTAGACTGAATGATCATATCCTACAGTGGTAGGACCTGGTAAGTACAATCATTGACTTTAAGTTTCCTTTCAACTCAATTATTCATGTGTCAGCTAAATTAATTCCTAATCTTTGGACCATCCACTGAAAGAGTGTTACCAAATAAACTCTGACCCTATTACATGGCCCCCTCAGGGAAATTTGACAGCTTTTTTAGAACCATTTATGTATGGCTTTTAGCAATAGTTTAGAGACCAAAATGAAGCCCTTCCAAGAGTATGTGATATATGCTGCTGTGATTTGGGGTGAAAACTTAGGCTTTTGAACTGCTTTTCTCCACAAAGCTTGTCAGAAAGCAAAAGGAAAAGAAAACACTTCCAGGGAAATCGAAAACCAACACTGAGTAGCAATGAAGAGAAACTGCCCTATCAATTTTTATTGGCCAACCTGAATCAAGCATGCTTTGAACAAGTATATAGCTACTATTGTATAAAGCAAACCTAATGTTAAAACTCAGTTCTCTTGGATAATTAGCAGCCTGATTAATTCTGACCTCCATTCAGCAAGGTACTCAAACAGCTGAGCAATCTCATTAGCCTCCCCAGCAATACACAGAAGATTGACTTTAGGTGAACATGTGTTACTAGACCTTGTTGAAAAGTGAGGGCTTTGCAAATAAGAAAAAGCTTGTAGGTTATCTATCCATCTTCCCAAGCTCTCAGTCTTGGGAATATATGGGCACCCACATATCTCTATGCTTGACTATTGCATTTCTTGTTAAGTAGAATAGACACCCCTATGCCTGCATGAGGAAGAAAAAAAAAAAAGAGGATGAATGAAGAACATGTGGCTGAAAAGGTCTCAGCTACTCAAGGGGTTTCTCCAGCAGCAAGGAAGATCTATGGTCTTTATATCCCTCTCTTAGAGGCAAGATTTCATTTTTAGATTAAAAACTTCAACACCCACTTGCTCTATGTGAACAGCAAGTTTCCCCTGTGGCTAGAATTGATAGGATGCCATATGCTATAAAAGGTTAACACCAGTACTATTGTAATCTTTGGCCACAACTTTCATTTCCTTAATTTGCTGACACAGTAATGTAGGGTTGTGCTGTAAGAGAGAATACTAAGCAATCTGAGTTACAGATTTTTTTTCCTGAATGTCCAAGTTGACCTTTGAAGCTTTCAATAAAAACACCATTTAAAGAGGGGGAAAAATTGTTCACATGGAAATGGAATTACAGGAACAGGACCGAATTCATTCCTTTGACTAGGTATCTGCTCATGTTTGATGTCAGCTATATAATTATACATCACAGCTTGAGTGAAAAAAGTATTTTGCTCTGTTAAAAGCAGGCCACATAAATGGTTTATTAACTGGAAAGGAGTTGAGAGTGCTCGAGTGTTTGGGGGTAGGCACGACTGCAGTGCTTCATTAATGATCTAAGCATCTTCTCTCTCAGAGGCCTTATTTCTCATTTAAGGCTGATTTACTCTGGGATCATAAAGGTAACTGTGAGGGCCTTTTCTATTTGCATCTACTCTAGGATGCCATTCATTGCTAGAGGTGCTATGTAGCTTTTGCATACATGACAATCTGGCCTGTGCTATTTTAATAGAGGAAAATCTTCAAGCAGAGCTGCCAGCACAAATGAGAAGTGCTCCCGCCAGCCCCACAGCCTGCCTTCACAAGAGCGGAGCAGAGGAGGTTTCCAAATTATGGATTAAGTATGCCACATCAGAGGTAAGCAAGGCTATTAGTATTCTCCAGAGGTCCCAGAGCAGACAGTGCTTGACATGGGTACACTTCCTCCATCCCTGTCAATTAGTGGTGCTGCTTCAAGCAGAAGGCATGCATGAAATAAGGGAAGGTGGAAGAGAAAGAAAACAGTTTGGTGGCCCTCGCAACAGTTGTAAAAGCAAAATGGGGCCCCCTTGTCACATCAGGCAAGAAGGAGCAGGAAGGAGGCAAGTGATGTTAATTCCGGGGGGGAAAGAAAAAAAAAAGATTCACACCAGTTTCCACACAAGGAAAAGTGGTTTCTGCTCATTCAGGGGAAGCCCGTAAGTCAGGATGCTGCAGGATTAACTACGTTAAGTAGTTAACCTTTCGTTAAGTAACGTTTACATTAAGTAGGAAAGGCATCCACTGGCCTCAACAGGGAACAAACAGGTTGAGAGCTGATATCCCAGTCTCTTCCTTTGACAGAGGAAAGGCTGAATTTAATCTGATTCTTCTGACGAGCTGGTTCTCTAATGAGAAATCAGAAAGGGAAAGCAACACACATTGGACTTCAAACAAGCAATGATGGAAAGACAGTGGATTCCTTGATCCAGTGCAGCAGTTAATAGCTGTGCTCTGTCTCCCGTGTAGAGAGAACCTGCCTGCACAGCAGAAAGCATCTGCATCGGCAAAGCCTGCTCTCTTGGCTACTCAGTTCCCAGTGCTTGTCCGTCAAACATCCCTCTTGGATCAGCAGTTAACATACATCTCTTGTGTTTAGAGATTTTCTCCCACATCCAGCCTGCTGAAAAGGCAGAGAAAACATTTGAGATGCACACCAACATGTTTAATATTTGGCTTCAGCAGGGCTCCATATTTTGGCACTTTCCCCACCACCACAAGATGCACACAGCCACAACAGGTCGAGGTCCAACACAACCTCCCCACGCACTCAAACGATGCTGTGTGCAGACAGTTCCCCCAAGTCCTCCCAGCCCCGCAGTGACATACAGCAAAACTGTTCTTAAAAGTACTGCCATAATACTTTAATGCACCACAACTTGCTGCAACAAGTCCGGATTTTTATGGTCCAATGGTAGTTAATTTTCTAAAGGTCAAATTTTACATGTTTATTTTGACTGGTGCCCTGCCGAACACAAAAACACAGCTATATTAATAGCTTACAAATTAAATGCTCAGCTCGTTCTAGGAAACCATACACAGTTTCGCTCTACTTCACCCAAAGAGTGACATTTCATCCCAGAAAAGGCCAAGGCAGCGTCCCAGCACAGAACATCTGGTTGGCAGCACAATGGAGCACAGCACCTGCAAACACGCTCAGTGTTTGCTTTGCAACTATTTGTCCCCCATCCACGTAAAAATATGTTTTTAGGCTGTTAAAGTTCATTCCTTGCCAGGGGAGTCTGGTGTGATAATGTAGCCTGTTTGCCTTGGAAAGTCCTCATTTCTGGACCATGCACACTTAAGCCAAATTTTCTGGAAGGTGAAAGTGGGAAGAGGTTTTCTTCCCTCTTTTTTTTTCTTTTCCTAGTCTTTACAGCTTTTTAGACTTTCTGCAGAGTCTAATGGGATCAGACTGAGCCAAACAGCACAGTTAAAAAAGAGCAGAGATGGATTGCAGCAGGGTCTGTGGTTTAAAAATCTATCATCCAGGGACTAAGGAAGTACAAACAAACTAATAAAAGCAGAAAATTATGAAATCGTGTCCTAAACACCAAGCAAAACTTCTTAATTTAGGACTCTCCTAATGGCTGAAACCACCACCAAGTTGGCTCCCAGGGACAATCCCTCCTCCTGCCAGATCCTTCCTTTGGAAGAGAGAAACTTCAGAATCCCAGCCAGCCTAAGGTGTTAGTGCGGGGAGGAGGTTTCGGGAGGAATAAGGCTGGGGGAAAGCAAAAGTCTTATAAAAAGTCCTGCCAGAAGGGAGGTGCAGAATTATAGCTGAAAGTTCAAGATATATTGGGTAGGCTTCAGCCTCTGTTGGCCGAATTCTCCACCAGCACATACAGCCCAGAAAAATACAGGAGAACTGACCAGTGAAAAATCTGCCCAGAAGTCTGGAAGGGGCTTCCAGAGGTGCAGACCTGGCTAAAGAGCTGGCTAGCACTGATGTGTCATGGGTTGGAAAACAGGACACACAAGGTGGGACACCGAGGGGATGGACTGGCCAGCCTCTGTTCCTGCTCCACTGCCAGCAGCTGCTGGCCACATCCCTTCATGGCCACAGCAGCAAAAGGCAAGTTTGAAACAGTTCTTAGTTTTATATTGAGCATCATTTCTTTAAATGAAGAAATAAAGCTGCTCCACCCACCCACCCTTTTTTTTTTTTTTAATGTATTACTTTGATTTCATCTGAGAAAAGACAACATCATGGTGAGGATACTAGTATCTGACAACATCTTCCCAACATGGAATTTTCAGACTGGCACACTACCTGAGGCCATTTCTCCTCTTACCCTGCTCCTTTGATTAACCTCTAGGAGTTGCTGATGCTTTGTACCACTGACTACCCAAGTCAGCAGTGGCAATTAAATTTTGCTGTAACAGACATTTAGGGGAACAAAACACAATCCAGGATTTTCCTCCTGCTCAGCCACTCCCTTGTTGTGTGGCCTTCAAGTCAGTTGACCCCTTCATGTTGTAATAAGTCAACCCTGCTGGAAAACTGGATTGGATTTGAAATTGGAATTGGAACTGAAATTGGATTCTCACTGAAAACCAAATGCTGCAAGTTAGTTGAGTTTCTTCTAATAGGCAGTTACCCATATGTATTCATACACAAGTAGGACAGCAATTTTAGGGTAGGTACATGGGCAACCTCCTAGCAAGATAAACTTGGCATAGCCTCTGCTCAAGAAGAGCCCAGCTTATAAGACAGAGCTATTGAGCAGGGGTTCAGAGTGTCCCAGTGATTATATGGAGGGCTGACATCTCGCTCCTCACACACCCAGTGAGCCCGGACACCCCTCTGAGAAGGCCATACAGCTGTGGCTGTCTGGAGACCAGGACTTGCACAATGATCTTTAGTGCAGGAAAAAGCATTCACCAAAACACAGCATGTAGTGAGGAAGCTTCAGGAGCAGCACAATTTCCCTTCTGAAAGCCCGTTTAAAGCCATTCTCTCCTTCAGCAGTAAGGTTTCTTCCACCATTTTGCAGTACAGGAAGGACATTTCCTTCCATAGCTTTCACTTCTTGTAACGTGCCTCCAACCCAGCCACTCATCCTATCTTTACTTCCTCAAAAATACAAAACACACAAATCCCAGTACTCAAGATTAGGAAATCTAACAGAGGCTGACTACACCACAATGAAATGACTTGCACACTAGGGGGAAATTCAGGGATTCCATTACCATCAGGAAAAGATATACTCATACAGATTAGATTCGATTCAGATTTTCACCTTCTGGATTCTCTCACTTGCCTTGTTGGAGTCTTTAACAAGAGCTGAGGATTATTGGTGCCATTTTCAGCCTGCATAGATAGCTTGGGAGCCTGCAGGTTGTATCCATCAGGTGAAGTACTAAATGAGAAATCAAACCTTAGAAAAATTACCTGCATCTCCAGGCCTATTCCAGCCCAAAGACTAACTAGTTTACCAAAGTTAATCATGCTTCTGAGATTACACCAGACTTTCTCCTTTTCTCTTTATTTCATGGGGTCTCGTTTACCTCATCCCCCAACCCAACACAGAGCCTGCAGCCACATCTGAATGTTGCTTCCCCTTGTATACATGAACATCAGCCAGTATGGAGGGTGCAGAGCTCCCTGTAGCTCAAAGCATCCATCCCATCATTTCAGTCTGTGGCAAGGCATTGTCTCCGCTTTGTGTTGGGAGTGCAAGCTCTTCTATATGTATGGAAGATGAAATGGATTCCCAAGTGAATGCTTACTTTGTTTGCCAAATGTCACTTGAAATTAGATTCATACTACAATTTACAGAGACCACACATCTCACAAGCCTGTCTTGAGCACTATTCTAAATAATTGTAGATAAAACAAGGCATGGTCAGAGCAAAGTGCCAAATGAGTTGTGACATTCATTTTCTATTAAAAATAGCAGTAATTGAAATGTGTTTAGCTCTACTGAAATGTTCTGGGTTGGCAGCCTTCAGGAGAGATTCAGCAGGGGCAACAAAAGCTCAGTCATTTTCCTACCTCCTTTCTAACATGCTTCAAGCCTGCCCTAACAGACCACATTATTAAAAAGACCTAGAAGAGCCATTTGACACTTGGTCCTTGGACATCCCACAGACTGCTGGCCAAAGCGTCCGTTAAAGAGAACAAGGACAGAATTGCCCTTTAAGCCTCCTTTGTAACCTTTCTTTGTCTTGCCCCTATTATCTTCTATTCTTCCCATCCCCTCTTCATCCCCAAGAGGGGGGAGGAACTGACTCTTCAATTTCCAGCTCCTTCCTGAGCAAATCTGCTGTTTGTCAAGCACAGGCATTAACGTGTAGCACTCTTTTGTCTGACTTTTAGAGGCCTTATATGAAAGGTAAATACATGTGTGCACAATACAGTCATTTTTCATCGCAAGAAAGACATAATTAACAAATCAGATAACATTAATTACACAGATGGATTTCCCCAAACTACTAGCTGAAAGATGAAGGGGAGAAAATAGTTATATCTGTAACAGAAATGAGTTAATGTATATTTCCTTCTTGTAACATTTCAGATCAGAAATCTGCACAAAACTGATTTTGACCTGTAACTGAACTGTCCTCAACTTCCCAGGGACAGAAAAACAAGTTCAGGATTTCTCACTGCTTCTTCCTTGTATCCTGAGAAAGCCAAGAAGCCCTGCTGACCCCAGGACTTTACACACTACTATACAGATACAGAACAAATGGACTTTTCCTGCTGCACAACATCTGCGATCCAAGGAAATCAGTGAAAGAAAGCAACTGTCATTAAAATATCTTGCATAAAACGCAGTCTGGAGATGTAATGAGGAGCATAAATTTAAGAGCATCCACTCTCACTGGTGCCATTTTGGTGAATTGACTGTATTTTAACTATTGAGTCATGTCATAAAGTATGCCACACAAGGGAAAATCACTAAGTGGATAAAGAAAAATAGGCTTATATACAGTTTCAAATACTGTGATAAATATTTAGGCGAGTGACTATAGTGTTACAGCATAGTAAGAGCACATTTTAGGCTAGTGTAAATGCATACATTTCTTCACTGCAGTGCTATTATCTACAGATCCTTAAGCAGATAAACTCCAGAGGTTTTTTTCATGACATACCTAGGTGCGGGTTTTGGCAGACAGTCAATGTGGGCAGATTTCTTTGAGTTTCAGAATTCCCCCAACCTGTATTATTTCCACTTGTGATTTTTAGTTTTCAGTTTCCCAGTCAGCATAAGCCCAGACAAACATTTGAATGTAAACTCCTCAAGATGCCTTGTCTGTTATTTTCCAGCAAGGTGTAGAAAATAACTCCTGTTTCTACTGGAGCCATACAGAGCAAGCTTTCATATCCCAGGCCTCAGGCAAAGCCACCAGACCAAACTGGAATTATTAACAAAATCCATGGGCTAAAGACAAGCTGGGGCAAGAAGATCAGAGCCCTTAATGTTCACTTCAATTCATGCAGTCTAAGGTCAAAATTTATTTCCCCTGTTGTGTTGGACTCTTAGGAGACACTTTGGCACTGCTGGGACAAACAGCATTTTGAGGTCTCTGCAGCTGCAGGAGACACTCACAGGAGTGAATTTGTCTCCAAGAGCAAGTGCAATAATCTCAATAGGCTTTAATGCAGTGAGCAGATAGGAAGGTATTCGTGACCAGCATACATAGTGTGAGGGAATTTCTGTTAAAAAGATCCATTTAGGAGTGGGATGGAGGATAGCAAGTAGCATACATATCAATATTTCCATACATGACATAAGGATGGAAAATGGAAAACAGAAATCCCTTGTGTTATTGATGTACTTGACATTTCCCAATGGATTTATTCTCTTTATTCCTTAAAGTCCACATATCCCGAGTGACCAATGCACACTCTGGGGTGCCTCCATGAGGACTGGTCTAAACTGAGACAGTTAGAGGTGGCCAAAGTCCTGCAACAGCTGCTGAGGCAGTCTCCATCAGCCAGGAAAGGAATAACGTGCATGTCCCTGGCTTTCTCATCCTTATCTCCTAGTCTTTCAGTCTCCACCTCCAGCTCTTAATGGGGACATGGAAAATCCTGTGATGCACAAATCACTGGGACATGATCACTCCACTTTCTTCATGGGAAGAGACAGATTTGTGCATAAAATAGGCAGAGATCACCCCACAAAGACCAGGGTGGAAGCAGGTGCATACAATTCCAGTTATGTGATGGCCAAGCCGGTAATGTTAACTCCTACGTTTCTCATTAATAAAAAGCATTTATCACTAAGTGTAATAACAAATAATGAATTCCACTGGCTGTGGAAACATTGGAGTGACACTTAGATGGAAACAATATCCTCTTCCCTAGACTTGCTACACTTGCAAATATGCCAAATTTAAAAATAATGATAATAGACCCTAAAGGACAATTTTCTGATTCCCTTCTGCACAAAGAGTGAAGCACTGAACAGGAAATTCATATTTCTCCATTTTCCAGCAGCACAGGAAAAAGATGAAATACGCCAAGCAGTGAAATACTACCCAAGCCATTCATCTGAACAGGAGGGAATGCTGATATTTGCAATGATCCTTCAGATCTGAGCTTTCTAGCCCACTCATAATCACAATCCTCCTAAACCATCCATCCTGTTCCCTCCTGCTAAAAGGGCAGTTGCTAATCTATTTATGCAGGGCTGACAATGAAGGCAACCAGATCATGCTCAGAGAGAAAACAGCAAGGGGCTTCTGAGCTCGAAGACCCAATATGGCATGTTGGATGCTGTTGGAAGGCATCTGCAGCATTGGTGGTATTTACAGAGCTGCTGAGTGTTGATGGCTGGCTTCCTCCTGAAAGCCAGCCAAGCATCATGGGCATCTGCTATTAATGAGCAAGCAGAGTATTCTAGTGCAGCTCTTGTCAGGCTGAACAGCACAGTTTATTCTCATTGCAGCCTCAGAGTGGTTACTGGATACTGAAAGGCCCTACGGAGCTGAGGGTGCCCACAGAAAAGGGGCAGGAAGAGAACAGGAGGCTCTATTCCCTGTGCACTGCCTCTTCAGGCAGAGCCCTACATCTTCCTGTGCTCAGTCTCTATTTGTAAGGCCAGGATGCTACTGTGTGTTACAGAGAGGTGCAAGGAAGCCACCAGCACCTGCAAGCCTGATGAGCTTTGGCAGCGGGTGCTAAATGATATAAAGCACCTTATTCTGCAACTGTCTTGAAGCTCCTGCATAGCATGGCCATATACAGTACATTTAATCCTGCATCTCGATATATTAGTATAAAGGAATGAAACACTCAATAGAACAGGAAGGTACGGTAATGGGTGCCTCTGGCTGCCCACAAAGCAAACTAAACTGCAGCAGGCACCTGGGAAGCCCAGGGGGACTTTCATGGGTGGGAACATGGAAAGTAATTTCCACACAAGGCAACCGGTTGGTCCCTCTGGTCACAGGGGTTGCTGGCATGGGGCTGATGTCACTGACACCCAATCAACACCATGTGCATATTCATATACCCAAAGCCATTTCCAAATAGAAATTACTATATGTCATGCTGCAGGGATACGAGAAGGGGAACAAATAATGACTCTCTCCAACTTCCTTTGAGGACAATAGAACAATTGTTAGCCAGTTTTATAAACATTTGATTCTGAGGGTTTTTTTTCCTTAAAAGCCTGCATTTCACAAAAGTTGGGCTTGTGTAACTCAGTAGCCCAAGCCACAGTTACACACTGGGCTCACACAGTTGTTGCAACAAAGCAAGGAAGTCGCGTGCAAGCCAGCAGTTCTGCAGCTAACCTCCACACTGCATACCCACATTTGCACACCTCATGCTCTTGGCATGAAGCTGGATTTTAAGAAAGCAGATTGTAACATTTCAAACTCCTCCCAAGAAACTGGGAAAATAAGCAAGTTAAAGAAAACAGCAGTGAATGTGATTATTTTTGCAGGTGTGAAGAAAACATAACACAGAAGAAACCCCTTAGTGATGAATAAACCCCAGGCTGATACAGAGGGAAGCAAAAGGAAGCTTACTACAGCGATGAAAACTTTCCTGCAGCTCCAGGAAAGGGATTCAAATCTCCTAAGAGGAAGTTCTCCCCAAATTTCTCAGACTGCTCAGGTAGTTCTGTTCAACACTTTTAATGCTTCCAAGTCCAACATCGACCAGAATTTGACAAAACAGGCGCTATTTGAGGAATTAAAAAACAAAAAGGGAAAAAGCACTGAGGTTTTCAGAGACCTTAAGAACAAAACTGGAAGTGAACAGAACACCCCAAGTCCTACTTACTGAGAGTTACTTTCAAAAGAACTATACGTGGATCATTAGTAGTAAAGAATTAAGCACAGGCTGAAGAACACCTAGAATATTCTCAAAATGCTTACTCCAGCCAGTGATGATGTGGAATATTCTGGGATTACTGGCCTGTGTATGGAAACAGATTCATCAACTCTTAAGGCCAGCAGAGGCACCCCAGTACTTCGAAAGCAAAATGTCATTGAAAGTCATTAGAATTCCTGCAGCCATGCATCTAAGTTGCTTTCAGGAATAGACTTCTACTTCAGCACCTCTTCAAAATTCACTTTAACCCAAAGTCTTTGAATGTTTTGCCAAACATGCAGGAAATAAGTGACTTCGGTTAAAATGCAAGCCCACTGCTGCTTAAACTAGCATTGCAGCTAGGAATGAAGAATAGGAAAGAGACTTTATGTTGTCTTTTTGTCTGAAACCATTCAGCCATTCTAATTCACAAAGAGGGTCCAGGGAAGGAAAAAAGCTCAGCCTTTATGAAAGATGTTCGAGTGTCCAGATTACATCTAAAGCCAGTCTCACTTGCACTTCCCATCGTGCATTACTGAAACATCCCCAGCTTTATGAGGTATCGACATTTCAGCTCGTTAGTATTATTTACCACTGCAAAGTCAGCAAGGGCTTTAACACTGGCTCAAACCACAGAATATAAATAAGCAACCAGCTGATCGGCTTAAGGGCTGGGTGGAGTCCTTTCCTTTTCATCCCCAGCACCTCTCCCTATCCACTGCTTCTGCGAACAGGGAAAAGGAGTGCTTGGGATGGGTTGCAGAATGTGGATTTATGCAACAAGCACACAACAGGGAAAAACATACTAATCTCTCCCTTTGTCCTGCTGATCCTCAAACAAAAGCACCAGGAACCAGAAGCTCCTCATACATACAGGGAAAAAAAATCTTTTTTTTTTTTTTTTTAATCAAGTCAATCCTCTCTTGGCATGGCCATTTTTTCTCCCCCATCACAGCCTTTTTACAAACTCAACCTTGTGGCTAACCAGAACCAGTCAAGCAATTACACTTCTAATGTCTCTTGAAATCCACCTCCCTGGTAACCCAATAGCTCCCACTACTGACCTTCTAGAAAGGAAATTGATGTACTCGTGCTTACCCAAGGAAGTATATTACACAGAAGAGGCAATGGGTCATTTCATCCCACTTCTTAGTCTGCTTTTTTTTCCCCCCTGGAGCTAATTTTCTACCATACGATTGATACCAGTGGACACTGGGACTTTATTACCACCTTTCTGCACCCAAAGTGTTCTAGTAGAGAATATGTACAAAGTATACAATTTTAATATTATCAGTCCCACTATGTTAGCCCATGGCTTACTTCACCACGTGGTTCCAAGTTTTAATTATAGTACTGCTGTTGTCTCAAAGATTTTAACTATTTGCTATCATGACACTTGGACACAGGCACTTGTCTAAACACTGACTTTTATCCATTTTTTTTTTCCTGAAATTGGGACTTAATCCCTTTGCTCTTCATAGGTGTCTACTGAAGAATTTTTATATGTAGCAAGCTGTTTGTGGAACAATATATTAGCCCAAAAATTTGACAAAGATCTGGGCTTAGAAAGGTAAACCACTTTCCAGTGATCAGAACTACCTTACTTTTGCACTGTAAAAATTAAGAAGAATCAAAGTGTTTGTGAAAACCAAAATACAGACAAATAACATCTATAATTCACTAGCTGGGTCAAGGACACTTGCTGGAGAAAATCTTAGAAAACTGTTCATCTTGTGTCAGGCCCTTTCTTATCAGAGGACCAGAAGGTAATTAGAATTTTTCCAGCAGCCAAGGGGAACATTAGATTTTTCTCTTTTAGCTTCTAAAAATCAATATTCTTCCACTGATGTTGGAGCTGTTCCACCGTGACATGTACCATAGTCAGCCAACATGTCAACAAACGCAACACAGCAGCTGCTAACATAATTTTATCTGTTGTCTTTTCCTTCAAGAAATCTCAGTCTGTCTTTGTTTGCCCATCTGCTTTAAAACCTTAATTACCACCTGCCACAAGAACATCACAAACATTGTTCATTTCTTGTGTTCTTAAGATGAAGACCTGCCTGGAATCAGAAGGACAAGTTTCATCTTTATGCTGCTGCTCCACGTTTAACCCTACCACCATCTCTGGCCCATGGTGGATGTGAAATACTATGGAAAGTACCTATGAATGTGGTCAACATAAAACACCAAACGTGTCTTCCATCCTACACGGACTTCAGCTCCAACAAGGCTACTTCTGCAACAGCACCTAAAACAGGGTTACTATTTCAGCTGGTGTGGGAGACCACATGGGTCTTGACACAAATTTCTGTGTCAGAGAGGATAGAATGATCCCACAACAGTTCTGTCAGCAGGTTGCAGCTGTGAGAAGGAAGATTTCATCTAGTCCGATCTTCATTGTACTTCCCTCAGCTGTGCTTGTTTATTTGGGCTCCATTTGGGAATAAGTCAAGTTTAAATGCATACTCACATATATATAGCTAGTGCAAGGGGGCAAGCTATTTCCCTATGGCTCAGGCCAGCAATCAGTTCCTAGCATATCATATTCCCATCCATATCCTCCAGACATTTTATTGGCTGGTCTACTCCATATTATGTATTACAGGAAATGGAAGGGATTGAGGAATACACTGTTAATGAAAGGTGCATGGCCCTGAGTGTCATGGCATCAATTGGAAGCATCCTAAGAAAGGCCCAGGTTCTCTGGCAGGGCTGAGCTTATAAGATGCTGCAGTGCTGTGCAATTCAGACTTGGAAGGTGGCACCTATGGAGCACCATGATGAAGAGAGGGGGGTTGCTTGCTCCGCAAGATATTCAGTTTCATCAGTTTTATTAGGGAGGTGGGAATTTGAAGTTTTGAGAACAAATCCCTTACGCAAAAAGGCACACTTCTATCCAAGAGGAGAATATCACCACAGATGCACCTGGCTTCTCAAAGTGGGGCAGACATTATTTCACTTCTGCCTCAACTTAACACTAAAATTGTAGTAGATACACATGTGCATATGAGACAGAATATTCTGTTGTAGATTAATGCTCAAACAGCCACTTCAGGTCCCACAGGAAGGGTGCTCTCGATTTGCAGAACAGTTCATTCCTGAAGACCCAGCCACACAACAAACAGGAGCAGCACGTGAAGAAACACCACCTTAAAACACACTGCTTACCAACCACTCCTAAACAAACCCAGAAGAAAAGCAAATGAAAGATTGTCTAACGAAGCATAGGTTAGAAATTCAGCTTCAGAGTTAAGCCATTCTGACCAGATTTCACAGCTACTGACCCCAAACTTCTTGGATTCAGTTCCCTAAAAAAAGAAATCAAGCCATAATTTCAATCAGCTGCAGTGACCATTGTAAAAGCTCAGTTTTCTATGCAAGTGAGAAAATGGATTAAGAAGTGCTCAGATTCCATTGGCCTCCATAATTTTGATACTATTAAAGACATGGAGAAGCTAATTGTCCCTTTGTTTCCCCTCTTTTCCACTTCGTAGACTCGGAGAAGCATAATCCTGAATTGATAGCTTCTCCAAATGCTCAGGCTATGATTTATCAGTCCAGAAGGCTGCAGTGGAGAAGTAATTGCATTAGCACCACCACTGATAAATAGTGCTTTCTTCAGACTTACGAGCCGCTGAGGGCTAATTACTCCTCAGATTCCAGATTCCGTTTGGCTTTAATCACAGGGTGAATCATCTCCTTCCAAACATGGCAGATATTAATGGCAGCACATTTGTCCTAATTAATCTTCCATTGGGAAAGCCTTTTCTTTTAATTAAAGACATGAAAATGTGCAAAAATGACAAAAGAGAATGTGGTCAAGTAAGGACAAGAGTCAAAGCACCTCAGAGGATGGTGAGGATTGTTTTCACGAGGAGATAACATAATGAGCCATATTCATCCTTGGCATCTGGATTTTGACCACATTAAGCTGACATAGCAAGATAAATTCATCTTCAACACTTCATTTAAGGGAAAGTGGTGTTGATGAAGGAATGGTGGACCCACATTTAGCATCTTTGGCTTTGTGGCTCAGTTTTTAACACTCCATATCCCCACCACCAACACACAGAGCTACAGCTCAATTATGTTATGCAAAAGCTAGGAAAATCAACAGGTTATTTGGCTGCAGAAGCCTCCTGCTGCCATCTGTCTAAATAAAAGACAAAGAAGCACTAGAGCTCAGAAGACATTAGAATCAAAATAT
Organism: Anseranas semipalmata; assembly: GCA_013399115.1. NCBI lineage: Eukaryota > Metazoa > Chordata > Aves > Anseriformes > Anseranatidae > Anseranas > Anseranas semipalmata. Next base: position 1,139,597 of record VXAA01000606.1, read on the forward strand.
GCATCAAATCTAAGCAAACAATGTTTCACCAAATGCTCACTAAGTTCCTCAGAGATATTCTTCAACCTAACAAACTAATGGGATATATCAGCTCTTACAAAGCCTGCTACTGGGAACACTGGTCACAAATACAGGTTCAGATGTCAGTCACTGCTGTGAACTAGTATCTGAGAAGATGAGTTTCTTTCACAGGCATCTGTTATGTGGGGAATATGCAAAATATTTGTGTTTCTCTGAACCACGTAATAATTGAGAAACTTATATAGGTTATGATGTTTTGTACAATCAAGATTCCTTTAAGTTAGAGGTGAATCTATGTGACTCTAACCTCATGGCACAAAATCCTCTTTGGACTGATAACTTTTCTGATTCTGTGTCTCAGAGTCAAGCTGTGGAGGGGAAAAAAGTGAAGTCAGGAATAGCAAGAGCAACTCGTCAGTCAGTCTTATTATCTTATTTGGAGTCAGCTGTCAGAGAGCTTACCACCCCTGCTTGGTCAGTTGATAAATACACAGCTAGAGTCTGAACAGCGGGATTACAAAGGCAATTATTCTCATGATGTACACAGATAAGATGGTGGGATAACATTTTCTTTGACATTTCTTGTAGCATATTGAACTCAGGAGCTGTTTTGTTCTCAGCATCTCCACCGATTGCAAAGAGACCCATACACAGTGCTTTTCCTGGGGACTTTACCTACGTTTGCACCTTACGGCTTTCTTAAGCAAAGGCCATGTGGACTGCAAATGCATGTACTGCTCTTTTAGTTTAGAAAGAAAAGAAGTCCCTGTGCAAAGACCCTTTGAAAAGAGACCAATATGCAAAACAGTTCTTGCCCTGACCTAGCATATTTTAAATATCAGAGCTTTAGCCTAACCTGATGGCTGGATGGTGTTCCCAGACACTGAGGAAATGTACCTGGTACATTAAGTGAGACTGCAGTCGATACTTCTAAAGTGCCTGTTTATGCTGCAGCAGAGAGCTGATAAACAGCCTTGCCTCTAGTTTCTCTTAATTTAGAATTCATTACATCTCTCTTTCCATGAAAGATAAACCAATAGCTGCCCTTGACAGCTGTTTTCTTTGGGGTCATTCTCTCTATCCACCCATCTAGTCTTTCTTCAGGGGGTTTTGCTCACTGTAATGCTAGCTCTATCAATTTCATTCAATTCTTGCAACACAATCTACAGGGACTGAGGAGGACAGCAAAGCCAAATGCATTTAACCATTTGGGTACCAGGTATCAGTGTGAATATGATAATTAGAAGATCTGCAGGCAACAAAGCTCTGTCACAATAAGGAAGACAAGTAAATGATAGGATTATGCCAAAAGGAGAGACACTCAGCAGGATGCCAGCTGGATTGACTTGATGCTTTCTTTTGGTTCTGCCAGTATTGCATCTGGCTGGAAACCCTGCCAGGGTCTCAGCTGGAGGTTCAGTTGTGTTAGCATGCCAGATATACATACAGGGCACATCCAACCTTTTTAGAGCAATAATTACTTTCCAGGACTCTGATTTACACTCAGAAGGACAGATGACTGCCTGAAGAGCACAGGAATCAGTGATTAGTTCAGTGGTTCCTTTAGCCCAATATCCTTTCTTCAACAACTGCCATAGGAGATGCTATTTACAGAAAGCATGTGAGCCTGTGTGATCACTTCCTCAGCATATTCCCCCAGCATCCATGGTCATTGCACAAGGGATGTTAGCACACCCCTCCCTACTCCCTTTAGCATCCATCCAGAGACTAGTTATTTGTGAAATTATCTTTTTCTTTTCAAGCCTGATAGTGTTATCCAAAAAGCTCCTCCAGATGTTCTCTGCCTGAGGAAAGCTTATGAAGGAAGGTAAAGATGAGCTGTACAAAGGGTTCCCAGGGGTCCGCTGAAGATTTAGTGTCTTCATTCCTGTGGAGGCACCACACAGCTAAAATGTTTAAACTAAAAACATCTCAAAGAGGAAGCAGAGGCAGTAACTTTCGTATTACCCTATTAAAAAAAAGCAGCAATGTCCTCGATAGAACTTTTCATGGTACTGCAGGAACACTGTGCCTCCCTTTTAGGAGTACATACTATTCATACCCATAGGTTTATCACATTACCCATTCCTCAGCCACCTCTTCAGCATCACAAAAGATGGGATACAGAGGAAAACACCAAATTATTTTCTGTTCACAGCTGAGGTTATTTCTACTCAGATGCAGCAATCAACATTTGCTTACTGAAGCTATACCACCTTATATCTGCAAAACTCATGGTTAAAAAAGACCTGATCCTGCACTAAATTTGTGCAGAATGGCAAGAATAATATTGACAGACACTTGATGATCAAAGTCCCAAAATGCTGATAGCAATGATAGACTTTAATTAGGTTTTTAAAGGGATCAGAAAATAAAGTTAGCATGGAAAGGCTTCTAACTTAACGGGAAAGTGTGATAGCTCTTGTAATCAGATTAAAATGGGTTATTCTTCAGGCTGAAGAAACTTCAGTAAAATCACTACAGGCTCTAAGTTGTTTTGTCAGGGACATCCCAGAACCCTCTCCTGTCATTCCTGGGAATGGTTTATTCAAAAGCTTGTTCTCCCTATGGCTGATTTAAACTGGGATACTGACTCTGTTCCCAGATCAGGTGATTTGAAACTTTATATGGACATGTACTCCAAAAAGCCAGTCTGTGACTTTGTACCAACAACCCCATGAACAATCTTCAATCTCAAGGGTTTATAGCTAAAGAAAACTGGGAAACCAAGCTCTGAATTAATCTTGGGAAAACTGTGGCAGCACTCAGTTCTGTCCTCTGGTTCCTCCACTTCTACCACTCAGCACTGGTCCTGTTTTACAAAGAGGGGCACTGGGCAGAAGATCCCCATGCCTGACTCAGGACTGATGACAATAAATTGTTTGCTCAAGACCAGAAGTCAGTGGGGAGTAGGAAACAAGCCTTTCTGTCCTATCACTGTATCCCAGTAGATCCACCTCTGACATTACCAAGTCGTAAATGCTAGTCACAAAATGCCTGTGTCCCATTCCCCTGTCAAATAAATGTATGAGAGAAATGACACCAAATACCAGAACCAGGAATAGTACACCAAATTCACCTCTGCAAAGCAAGACATTGTTGCCAAAAAGCAACACAAGGAGGAAAAAATAAACAATTAACCAAGCCAAACGGTCCCCTCTCTCAGCGAAGAGAGAACCACTGCTTTCTCTACGGTGTCATCTGCCTCTGTACAGCACTGGCAAGGAAGCCATGTTCCTTGGCAGCAAAGCCTTTCCCTCTCCTCAATTGCAATAAAAAGCCCCCCTCTCCTCACCAACCTCTCATTAAAAGTTCAAATGATCCCCAAGCAGAGAAATGTAATTTGGATCTAGCTCCTGGGAATTGGTATCAGTTTGCTCACACTGGCTGGTAAATGGCTGAATATCTCCATCCGCCTGCCAGGCCACGATAGGATTTCCAGCACATTTCACCACTGCACAGCACGGTGGCTCCCAGAGCTTGGGAGAAATCCTGTCTGCAAGCCCTCAGCACAGCCCAGGCTTCTAGTGTTCTCCTGATAATACAAACTGCCAGCTAGCATTTTTAATTAGAAAAGCAGTTCTGATGCAAGAAAGTAGAGATTAACCCATCAAGTCACCCTGTCCCATTTCCCCACCAAGGAATAATCTTGTTTAGAACCTCTTTTCACTGACAAACTCCATCAAGTATCATTCATGTAGAAAAAGGGAAATAAAACTGTTCACACTACTGAAAAGTACTAAACATGAAAAAAAAATACACGGCACTGAGATAAACCACCACACTATAAAAAACACCCCCTCTTTTTAAGATAGGTGGTGCAAATCAGCAGGGGACCTAGGAGACTTCCTCGGTTCTCCTCAATCATCTAAGCAGACTCAGCCTGGAAAATACAAAGTTTTTCTTTCCTTCAGAGCCAGGCTGTGTGACCTTGGTCACATCATCTTGCCCTCTGGACCTCTGTCCCCACCCATAGATTCAGAAATGGCTGTAACAACTCAGATGTTCAGCCAAAGGTCCCAGCATGGTATAAAAACACCACAGCAAACATCCAAATCTTTCCAAGAAGTCTATTAATTCACAAAAAGCTCCTGCATTGTTTGTCAGGGACCTAACCAGTCTACAATGTGGTTCCCTTCTGGCCTATTCATCTTTTTTTCTTCCCATGAAAAAATGCATCCACCCATGTATCTAATACAGCACCATTGTTGTTAACTGGGAGCTCTGATATCCTCCAGCTGTGACATTTTGCTGTCATGGCATGGATTTCATCCTCATAGTTTCCTTTATCTTCAAGTCCTCATGTCAGCTTTATTTCTCACGTTGCTCCACTAGCGTATTTATGTTAGCATGTGATCAACTGCTGCACTGCAAACACTGTAGCATGATGAACAATGGCTTTGTATTTTTAAAGGTGCAGACTTTTTCCTGAAATGCACATAATGGGGAATAGTCAGAAATAACCACTGCCTTTTCCCAGGTTCAGAACATTTTTTTGAAAGTATTCAATATTTTTATTATATAGCAATGTTCAGATCAACATCACACCTTAATCTGAAGTAGAAGAAGGCTGTACCACTCTGTTATGGATCCATTTCTAAGATGGAGTAGAAAATGGATCTACAAAAGCTGCAGATCTTTTAAGAATCTTTCTTAATAAAAATCTAGAATGTGTCCCAGCATTGGTGAGTAAAGAAATGAGACAAGGGTGAAATGAAGGCAGGGGAGAAGTTAAGCTGAGGACCAGGCCAGGGGTCAGGATAGGGAGGTCTATTTGTCTAGGGATCAGTGGAGTTCCCATTGCTATGAACATTAAATCAAACTGCATGAGGTACTACAGCTCACTACATTAGAAAAAAATCAGGGCAGAGAACTGACCCAGTTCATATTTTCCCTTTGAAATGCTTGCAATTAGGTCTTCCCTTTGCACCCTTATCCTCCATTATTTTAAGCGACCATAGCTACGTTCTTCTCAGAGTACAATTATACACTACTAAAAAGTCCAGTTTATCTAACAAAAAAAATATTATCTGTGCATGTTGCCCTCACTTGTTCTCTGTGCTCCAGCAGGTAGAAAAACACCATGTTCAGACTGGCAGCCGAGCTGTTCTCAGCTCTTCTGAGCCATTTCTTTAATTTCAGCTGCACCTGGGTTCAAAGAAACAGATTCCAGTCTGCACTTTATATCTCAGGCTCAAACAAGGACCCTGGGTTAAGATGAGTGAATCCTTGCTCTGTCTTTTGCAGCTATTCTTCAGGGCATCAAAGTTTCATTTGAACTGTTACCTTACAGTCAAGAAATATATTGCTCATAAATCTCCAGGGAAAATGACACAAGTGGAAGTTATTAAGTGCACAGCCTCGATATTTGTCCATCCCTTCCCAAAGAGACACGAGACAAGGCTACTCACTTCCTGGACAATAACTGGTCAATCATTTTAAAGCCTGGGGAAGAGCAAAAGCACTAACTGGTATTAAAGCAAAGCATCGTTAACAGCACTGTGTTCACTGGAGCAACATAATGAAAAGCGAATATTTATAGCAATATCAGTTTACGCAGTGGGCACATCTGCCCCTACCCCAACAAAACCCAATTCTTAGGTTTACCACACCTTAAAGGTTATCAGACCTAGCCTTAAAACCTGAGGATCATTATCAGACAGTGGCTGTGGATGGCATTTCAGTGTCACAGCCCAGAACAGCCAGACATAACTGTTTCACTGGTTGTACAAATGGGCAGAAATCCTGCATTGCATCACTCTGTTCAGGCAATAAACATGACCTTTTTAAGTATTATTTTTCCAATCCTAACAGCTTTAAGCACCTCCTCCCCCCAAAAAAGACTGCTTGCAATCCCCTGTAGGATTAACATGCTACCTGCCTAGCCAGCAGGCTCTCTGCTCAGCAGCAGCGTGACATTGCTTGGGAGAATTCAGCGAAGGCATGACTGGACAGCAAGCTGTCAGGACCACCACACTACAGCACGTCCAGGTTCACAGGGCTGCACAGGCAGGCCAAAAAAATCAGAAACACGCTTTTTTTTAGAGATATTTGCAGGGTTTTGTCAGAGATGGAGGACGCAGAGGCACACTGATAACAGACCTGAAACTGAAAGCACAAGGCTGGACAGAGCTGGTTGGGAATTTATACATCTGGGCATTTACCACACCCATGGGTGGTAGTTTGCAGATGGTCGGCAGAATACAGAAGCACACAGGGTTGTTTTCAAACAGCTTATTTTTGCAGTCAAGAGAAGACAAGCTTGACAATTAACAGCAATCATGTTCAGAACAGATACCAGGAAATTAACTCCGCTTTTTTTTTTTTTTTTCTTCTCCTCTCCTCCACATGCAGAGGACCCTAAGGTCTGGGGATACCAGAGGATAAAGTGGATGTTGAAGGGGAAAATGCAAGGTCTCATTTACAACGCAGTCAGGAGAACTGCGGGAAAGGGAGGATAAAATATTACTGCAAGCTGACAACAGTAGGGAAATGGCATGAACTATAGCAATGCTGCTGATAACAGAGCATTTACTCTCTAATTATGAAAACAGAAGTCTTTTTTCTTAATGGATTTTTAGGTTCTCAGGCTTGTCTTTTGTGTTTAAATGTTTTTTTCCTTCTTTTCAGTGTTACTTCACAGGCAGGCCAAGTCAGAGTTATTCTAGCTGATCTGTACCTATACATTACAGAAGAAAGCCTTCCTTTGGTTTGGGGTGGGATGAAGGGAGATGGTGCAAGGGAACAGGACACAGGGGGAACTGGAGTCTGTTCTTTACCACTGGGGCTCATGGAAGAGCTTCACAAGCTTTACAGCCAGACAAACCACAGCTGTGCAACACAACACAATACAAGCTTTGTTTGCTGCAGCAACTGTAACTCCAAGTCTTATCAGCTCATGCTAATTAGCTCACCAGAACAACTTCCTAGCTTCCAACACCTCCTGTCCCAAATACACACCAAAGCCCTGAATGTGGAAGCCTTCAGACAGTGCTAGAAACAACCAGAGCGTTCATTAACACTGCACACTCCTAACACCCTCAGGAGGGAGGCAAATCTTAAAAGCAAACCCATGGGATAGATGTCACAGTCAAGAGAACACTTTTCCATGTAGGTTATCGGGGAAGACATTGTATTGTGACTTGAATTGCAGCTGACAGACTTCCAGGTCTCTGGTCATTTCCCCAGAAAGGAGTTTGGACTACTGCAGGTAAAATCTGTTAACCTAAGCTTGCAGCCTGCTGTAAACTGCTATTCCTTATTACCACCAACATCCATTCCTGGCACGTAGCACTTCTCAGTACTGTCCTTGGGAAAAAATTATGCATTATGAATCTTCTTGTGACCTTTAGTGTAAACTTCCCACAGCAAGAAGAATGCCTGAGCTCTCTCTGCCAGCACGCGCGCGCACAACCAGCACAGAACCAGCTGAGACACTGCCCTTTGGGCTTGCATCATTCATCAAGATAGGAGGCTGTCAGGCTCCTGCCTGACATGCACCAGCCCAGGAAAGGAAAGCGGTGACAGCTTACCTGAAAAAAAGTAATAGCACACAGCTGGGTATTTTGGCAGGAGAAAAGATTCTACATGGCAAAAATATCCCAGTGAAAAATTGGAAGCAGACTAATTGAAGACCAGAGATATTGTTATTTTAACCTGGGCAGGGGGGAAGCTGATCCTTGTGAGCAGTTTGGTGGATGACTAGAAAAGCAAAGAACACCTAAGACTTATGCTTAATGCATTAAGAGACTTCAACCCACCAGCACCTCCTGTCCCCACTTCACTCACTCTCCCAAAGAACCCAAATTCTATCAGGAACAGGAAGGAAAGAGGGTGAGCATCATTGAAGGACACACCTAGACAAACGGCTCTCTCCTTGATCTTTTTTGTTATATCTATATGGAAAACCAAGGAGAACTCTTCAGTTTTATCCCAGGAGTGAAGGCAGCAATCCCTCCCCCAGCAAGCATCACCTGGAGCATCTCGCACTGCTTGGAAAGGCTGCACCGTAACACTAACTGACATCTGCAGTACTTCACAACACGAAACAAGAACTACTTAAGCTCTGTACTCAAAAGGTTAAATTGTTTCCTTTATGAAGATGTTTGGGATGTGAAGAAAAATGGGTTCAATAACAAATCAGCTCTCACTCCACTGTTCAGCGCATGTAACCTTGCCTACTGCCTCAAACTCACTCCATCCTTACAAAAGCTTTGGAGAGCATAGAAACTAAAAAAAAAAACGACAGTGCAAAGAGCAGAAGGGGAGAGGAAAGGAAGGAAAGATGAGTTTTCTGATGAGATCTGAAAACAGATGGAGAGTGGCTGGGGCACAGATTCAGAGCTATTTCTGCAAGAACAATGAACAGATTATTAAAAGCAGCCCATCTTATACTGTCACACTGATCCACAGGAGTCTTTCCTAGAAAATCTAGCAGCTTTCTTCCCCATTCCCAACTCACAGCTTTCTGCAATCAATTCCACAAGTAACCACATCCTTTCCCTTGAGATCTTTCTTTCCTTTTGTCCCAGCCTGGTTCTGGACACGGCTGTGACGGTGCACTCAACCTGCCTCACACCACCTTATTACTGTCTAACAGTGCCAGCAGTGGTCATCCCAGGACTTCTCCACTTTATTTCAGTGCACTGACTGGCAATCTAATAGCAGAAGCACACAGCAAAGCATTTCCCAGCACTCAGATGAAACGTTGGAATACAAAGACTGTGATCATCAATTCTGAAGTTTCTGCATAACTGAGCACAATAGATTCAACTCCTCAATCACACTAACACGAGACCCAGACCTGCTTGACTAAGAATGACAGCCTCCGATTTGACTGCTGAATCTCACCTTAGCTGCTTCAAGTTCAAGGCAATTATACATTTTGTGTACACATGTTGTACATCCTTGCTAAAATCAAGCCCAGTTTCTCCTGAATTGAAAGCCAGGGCTTTAATGGGTTGCAGAAAAAAAATCAGATCCCCTTGATTAGGCATGGTAGGATTCTGCAAATAAAGACCTGCAAAATGCAGTCACCAGCAAGACCATTTAAGACATTAGCCTTGCTTCATGAATTCCTAAGGTGTAGGCTTTGCCCAGACTCCCGATCAACTGCTCTATCAATCAGATTCTGTCAAAAAGGAGGAAATTATGGTCCAGACAAGGAATTTGCTCTTGTTATGCCTTCTATCATCCTGAGGGGAACCCAAGCTGTGCTTACAAGTCACTGAACTTCAGTCCCTGTGCCCTATGCTGTGCTTAACCACAGGAGCACAGGTATAAATTATACCCTTAGTGGAACAAGGCCATGTATGAGCATCGCACTTTATTAATGAGGGATTTTAAAGTGACTTTCACTTGCTATAATTTTAATGCCCAGGCTTATTTCAGTCTTTCAAATGGAGGGCTACCTTTCCGAAAAGATTTAAAGTTTTTCAGATAAGATTTTTCTTTAACACAAAGGAGCAGAGCAAAGGACATATTTCCCCTTTTCCTCCCCCAGCCACACTGATTATGATATATGGCAGGTGGTGAAAAGCAATTTCTAAAAGTATCAAGTATGTTTTTCCTCAGGTCCTCACTCGAGGAAAACTGCATTGCCTGCCGCTGCCACTTGATTTGCCAGGTTCCAGTTCAAGCAGCAAATTGCCAGTTATCCAGGCATTTCACATCGCTTGCATGCTCGCTTATGTCAAAAATGCAACATCCTTTTTGGGTGTTCCAAAATACACTGAAGAGGCAACCGGCAAGTCTCAACAGCTTCAGGGCATCTTCGCCTGCCACATCTAAACAGCGCCTCAGGTATTTTCTTAATATCACTTCATAACAATTTCAGGAATGCTCTAAGGTTTTGAATCTTAAAGCTCCCTGAGGAATTTTATCTTTTCAATTGGATAGCAAGATCTACCAAAGATTAGGACTCAAGGTTGGGTGTCATAGATGTTGCCCTACAACAATCCTGGCACACAGCTGTGTACTAATTCCAAGAGAAACAAAGGCACAGTATATGAAAAACCAACCTTAGACTTTGCTCCCTAAAATAAAGAGCTTAAATACTAAAGGCATTTTCATCTGTCAAGAGTGGCCTATGGATCACAAAGGAATTGCCTCAGAGGCATAAATACCATCCATATTTCTAGCCTCTGTCCAAGCCACTGACCTCTCTTTACTGCACGTGTGACAGAAGGGATAAATGGAGCCACTGACTTGTCCAGGCAAACACCTCGGCTATCCAAACCCAGGCTAGGATCTTTTCAAGGACTGCAAACATCTTAGTGACATACCTCTGGAGACATCACATCAAGAAAGAAATTTCAGGAGGCACCAGAGCCTTTGGTAACTATTTTTTCTAGAGCTGCATTACTCCAGGCCATGTTCTACCTGGGCCTAACCATGTTCTAACCAAGCTGTGGAGCCTACCCATCACCAGCCATCTTTGTGACAGACAGCACCATACACTGTGCCAGGGAAGAAAGATCTGGTGATCAGCTGACTGCTGTGCTGGTTTGTCTTGCTTGAAAAATACACCCTAGCAATGGTTCTTTGCATTACTTATCTGCATCTACACTCCTGTCTTGTGACCACTGCTGTCTCATGCCATCCCCAGCCTTCATAGCTGCAGATTTTCACATGGAAAAGCTTTTATAGCTTTGCCCAAGACTGCTGCTGCTGTCAGAGAAGAAAGTATTTGCAGAGAACTAAGTCATTTGACGTACAAGTGGGAGGAGAGGCACAGAGGGCAGCTCTCCAGCCTAGAGCCCATTCTGGGAAGGGAGCCACAAAAAAAAAAAGCCTAACAGCTCACAGCCACCTCCCTGCCCTATGATACACAGTGGCCATCCCAGCAAAGCTATAACATTTCATTATCATACAAGGAGGCCCTCTGAGACATCAACATTAGACTTTTCATCAAGACTATTCTTAACACACAACAAGCAGAAAGGAAAATGTTTCCATTCACAATTGCAAATAACTGCCACACTTGGCTGAAGAAAGTCACCCCAGCTGTTACCTGCAGGCCCAGAGGAAAAAAAATGTCAATAACCAGCTATTAAATCTTCCACTGATGCCTCAGCAATCTCCGCTTATGTTCCTGTTCTGCAGGGTAAATAAGCACGTGCACAGACTTAACCAGAAGAATAAAATCCATTGCTCTCCATGGGACTATTCAGACACTGACCTAGTGTTCTGGAAGGGCCGAGGCAATGTTCGTGCAGCAGTGACTGAGGAGAGAGGCAGAAGAATATGTTTTCACAACCAACAGCTTGATCAATTTGCCTAAGGATTTGGGGATTTTCAGGTCAAGTGCAATCCTTAAGATATAACACACCCCAAGAAATTAGCTCTTCTGAAAATTACCAAATCCTTCACTGTTTTTCCAAAATAATTCTGTGCTTTAAGTGCCAGCAATGGATTATACATCTTAAGAACAGACATAAAAGATAGAAAATTCACCTTAAAATTGTGTCTGCCGGTGAGAAAAGCCTGCTATCTTGCACCTCTCTGCTAGGGCCTTCTTTTGCCTCAAGAGTTGCTCTTTTTGTAGTCACACAGGTAAAGAGCATTTGCATATGGATAACAAAGCAATATTTTCTTTTTTTTTTTTTACTGTTTTATTATTATTGACCCTGATAAACCTGAAAAGTAAAAGTCACACATTGCTCCAGATAGAGCAAGCTATGTAGACTTCACCAAAAAAATCCTACAAAGCTCTACCAAGTACCTTTTTTTTTTTGTCATTTTTGTCACCACCACCACCCCCCAACAAGGTACCCTTTCCCTAAGGATTCCAGTTTTCCACATCCTTGTCTACCATCAGACTCAGTCCCAACAACTTTCAGAGCCATTTTGCCTGCTCTTCATGAGGACTGACTCTCCACTCCACCCTGAAGCACACGTTCACACTGTCATCTGAATCAGAACAGAAGTGATTTTTCTGCCATGAGCACAAAGAATCTGAGAAATTCTCCAAAATCATGGACTAAACCAAAACTTGTAGTAACACCTCTAGGAGTGTAAGGTCCATGAACCATCATAGCCCTTCACACACATTCAGCAGAACCAGGCAATCACCACCTCAGCTGCTGCCTGAGGACCCTTTGTAAGTGCCATGTCATCATGTGAACTCTGTAGCAAAGTTTGCACCCAAACTGAGATTCAGATTTGTACAATTTCTTTTTTCCCCCCTCCAAGATAGGATTTTCAGTGCCTCCATCAGTTTGTGAAATGCATAAACAAGGGCATGTTAGCCACCACTTCTTTTTCGTGTTTTTACTTATTCTCAGAAAACAACCATTTGTCTCCCAACAAAAGAAACCGAAGAATTCCTGTACATCATGGTGGCCAAACAAAAAAGCCACCAGGATGAAAAAAATCATTAAAGCAATCTTTAGCTTTGCTGTGGGCAAAGCCTTTCATACAGTTTGCTGTAGACATGACTATTCCAAGAATCTTGTTTTATGTCACTAACCACTCCAAACACATGCATGGACAACACATGTTGAACAAAACAGTCCATATGGCATCCCTTACACTCAAGTGGAGATGGCTCTGCATTCACGTGCTGCAAGGAGACAATTTAGCTGCTGGGCAGGTCCATTGCTGACCTCTGATGGTCGGAGCCAGACTTACACAGCCAGTGACCGTCTCCTGGACGAGGTGGAAGGATCCCCCACCCCTGTTTGTCCCCAGCTGAGAGGGAGCAGCTCCTGAGCTGTTTATCTAGGTTTGCCTAGACATCAGCAAGGAGTTCAGAGTGAATAAGCCACTTTGGAAAACACTCTGCTTTAACCCAAGTGTCTCATCTTTGCAGAGACCAGTTTGAACAGAATCTTGGATCACAGGATCAGGAAGAAGTTGCAAGTCAGCGGGGTAGGACCATCCTTGAAAAAGGACTTGAGGGTCCTACATTGTGCACAGACCTCACCCAACCACAGCAGATAAGTTCACAACACACCAGTGCCCATTTATAGCATACGGGGAGACCTCAGCATCCAGTCCTCTACTCTGCATACACTTAACATCAAGTTCAACAACAACAGTATTGAAGCTACAAAAACCTCCTGTCTCAGCAGCCACAGTTGGCTCAGGAACTCCAGTCCAGACATGAACACTGAAATCAGGGCCCACCACGACTGATAATTAGACCTGGACATAACCAACATTTATTCACTGCAGAACACCACACCAGAAACAGGAAACACATTGCAGGGGGACTTTGTTGCACTGGAGAAAGGGCAAGATGTTTCAGACCAACTGCTCCCTCCCCACCCTATTCCTCTCCCCTCCCCAAAAGTCATGGGAGCTAAAATAACATTTCTTTCAGCAAATGTCAGATGGAGGAACTTTCATGACTCATCAGCTGTTGTTTTAGCCTGCAAGGGACTATAAATTACACTAATTAGAACATGGTATTTTTCTTGCAGTTATACAAAACACTGTCTCTTCCTGTGACATCTACAAGCAGAGCCATCAAGCAGGAGCGTGCTCGGTACATGTTTTAACTAGAATTCACAATTCACTTTCATGAAAATCCTCCTAGCAGCAAATTGGTGAGAGCTGGCAGAGTGCATCAAAAAAGCTGTGCTGAATTATGAGAGGAGGGAGAGCCAATCAAACCTGTCCAACCAGAAATGGAGCCATTCCTTACTGTCAAGGACTACAGCACCAGTATCACTTTCACTCTGAGCAGAAAAAAGGTGATTTATGGGGTCTTCAATCACTCACACCATCAGCCCATGCAGATAAGTTTAGCAGTTGGGACTACGTGTGTTTTCTGGGAGCAGCTTATTTGCATTTAGCCACATACACACATGCGAAGTCTTAGACAAGTCAAACAGAAAAGCCTGGATATAAGCTGTCACTTCAGCTTTCAAGCCTGAATTATCCCTGCAAAGTAAAAGCAGAGATTTATTCAGACCCCAACACCCTAAATCTGGCAATTACAACAGGCTCCTGCAGAGCCAGTGCCCTGACTCACCTTCCAGCAAGACTCCTTCCGAGCTAGATACAAAAAGGGCTTTTTCTACTGCACTCCTAGAGCATGGCAGTGCATTATGGAGCCCCAGCTTATACATCCCCACCTTGGGGTTTGTATGTGAACAATGTGCCCATAGAATAAGTGTAGTGATGAGAGGTGCCCTAAAGCAGAGTCGCTTCTTGCGGTGCCTTAATCATCACAGTAGAGTTTGGGGGCTTTGGCTGATTTCCTTTTTCCAAGGAGGGGGGCAGAAAAGCCTGATGGGACTCAGTTGTACCCTTTTGCTGGTGATGCCACAGATGAGCCCAGGGCTACAAGGCAGGCTAGAGGTGGATATCAAGCTAGCCTTGGCCAACTACTTATCAACTAGATCTAGTCACACACTTTTCCTCAAAACTGCTTTCTTCCTGGAGAGACGACTTTTCTCAAAGCAGGACTGTTGTGTTTCCACAATGTTTTAAAGAGTTTATCAAGTTCAGCACCAGTTACTTTGGTTTTCATAAAGATCTCATGTGCCACTGTCTAGGCTGGCAAAGACTAGAATATTCCCATTACATATCGCCACCAGGCTTTTCAACAATGTGGGGAAAAAAAATGAAAATAAAGCTTTAAAAAAAAATACCATCTTGGTAGAAAACCACTGCACAACCCATAGCCCAAGGCAGGACTCTGCCTCCTGAAACTCCCAACACAAACGCTACAGCAACAAAAGCAGATGTTGTCCGCTCGTGCTTTGCATGGAGATTGCAGTCCAGGAACTGGAGGGAAGCAGTGAGGGCCAAACCCCTCAAGATTACTGCTGTGTTAAGAAATGAAAGCCTTTGGCACCAGCAAAACCCCAAGGAGCATTTCCCCAGCTGTTTGGAGCGGGGGCCTGCAGGGGTCCCTCTTACTGCTCCGCACAAGCAGCCACCACTGCCGCAGCCAAAAGCAGCTGGAGCCCGAGTGCTTGAGGGCAGCTGTTACAACAAGCTCCCCTCCCACCCCGAGTGGGGGGCACGGGGAGATGGACCCAGCTGCCTGCAGATGCCTCCCCTGGGGCCGGCCCCACAAGCACTGGCTCCCTGCCCCGGCACCCGCAGGGATGGGCGAGCTCCTCACCTGCCCGCCATTCCTGCGGGGAAGCAGTGGCCCCCTTCCCCTTGCCCTTTCTGCTGAAGTTAGCAACTCGAGTGCAGTGGTATCTGGCGGACATCTGGCCACTTGGATTTCCAGACAATGACTCATGCACACATCCTGGGACAGCAGAACCTGTGGTATTGAGAAGGGATATGACCAAAGGTCCCACTTTCCCTTGATTGTGCAAGCTTTAATTTGCACCTGAGCCTCTTTCAGACCAGACAAGCAAGGGACTAGGTCTGGGTATTACATTCACCCCCTGAAAACAGCCCTTCTGGCAAGGCAGCCGTGAACCAGCAAGGGGGAATCGGACAAGGGTCCACGGGGGGGATTTGAATACACAGCTCTGCAGTCTAGGGCACCACCGAGGGAGCCACAACATACATTAGAAAATGAATTCCTTAAACACAGTGTGAACAGCAGGGGAATGAATCAGAAAGTTTGGTTCTGCTGTTTGCCATGAACCACCCAGGTGCAACGCAGGCAACTCTCCTGAGCAAAAGAGGTCACCAGCACCCTGGCTGAGGTTAGCAGAGAGCAGATCCTTGCCCCTCACATTTTATTGACACCACACAGTTGTCCATGAGCTATCAAAGTTTGAAGAGCCCTAATCTAGAGTAATACTTCTCAGCCAGGGGATTGTGAAAGACTAAATAGGACGCTGCTAGGTGCTGGAAATATCATTCCAGTAAGTACAGATGTTGCTATTTCATTACTAGCCAAGATCTACATCATCTTTTTGAAGCATGTGCAAATGTAAATGGGTCCAGCATTTACACACCGGGGTTTTTTAACTCTTACTTTACAGTAAACAGAATTTTTATTTTTTTTTTAAAAAGGAAAATCCTCAGCTCCTATTAAGGTATCACCACCCCAAGGAGGCAGAGATACACTGCTCTGGAAGGTCTCTGCATGCTATACATACCATAGCAGAACAGAGCAGCTGCAGGCACAGCCTGGTAAAACTACCTAAAATCCATGGTATATTTGTCCTGTCCATAGAGCTGCTGCCCCTCAAACTCAGTGTTTTTCAACAATTACCAGCAGTGCCTCTCCACTCCCACAGGGTTCACCCAAAGAGAATAGATCCCACAGACCCCATTCCTGCCCCCCAGTCCCACCCTGTTTTTGTAAGGGAACATAGGTCTCCTCTGCATGAGGCTTGCTCAGTAAAACAGACAGCATATGGCATCCCACAATCAGCCTCATGATCTCATCTTGTCTGACTGCTATTT
Organism: Anseranas semipalmata; assembly: GCA_013399115.1. Lineage (NCBI taxonomy): Eukaryota > Metazoa > Chordata > Aves > Anseriformes > Anseranatidae > Anseranas > Anseranas semipalmata. The sequence continues at coordinate 1,155,950 of VXAA01000606.1, forward strand.
TTACAGCTTGTTATTAATAAGCATAAACTAGGAATGTGAGGTGCTGTCACGTTGGATATTCACACACTTACAGCCCAGATGTTGCTTTATCAGGATTACACATTGCCAGGCAAAGGAGTGCTAGGAGGGGGCCACGCAGGGCTGCGTGCAGGTTATACAGCTTATTCCCAGCTATGAGCAACACACTTGTGAGAGAAACAGAGCAACAGACATATCCTCAAGTTAAAGAAAATGACCTTTTAGCAAAACCATAGCACTAGGCCTACCTTGGTGAACTGGTGAAGGACAAACCAGGATTTCCAGCACCTACCAGACTCAGCAAAAGAAACAAAACTCTCCCAATTCCTCTGGGTGGGTATATGTACTCTCTGGGTGGGGGGTGTCAGCAGAACAGCTGAGATCCATAACTTTCATTATATCCACCCACCCTGTTGGCTATCACCTCTTTACTGCACTGGCAGAGATAGCTAAATTTGGGACACCTGTGGGTGGCTCTCACCTGTGGAACACTCTGTTCTGCTCTCACATTCACCAGACCCATCCAAAGTCCTCAGTGACTTCAGGTTCTCACCTCCAGTAAACCCCAAAGCTGGGCTTTGATGATAATTAGCGCAAGCTTCTAGCTTCATAAAATGGATAGGGGGAAGTCTGTTCCTGAGACCCAAGAGCAGGTCTGACCTGCTGTTTCATGGGCTGCATAGGCACACACTATAATAAGTGCAGAAATATACAGGTGTCCAACAGTGGTTACATCCATACCTCTAGCCAGGGTGGTATCTAGAAACATTCACTCGAGGTCAGATCATTAAATGAGTTTGAAGTCCGTGTTTCAGCCATCAAGTTCTTTTAGCTTGGATGGACACTGAAGTCTCTGGGGGCACTGCAGCCCTACCTTGACTGGTTTTCCCGTTATACGCCTTCCTGCAGAGACTGCCCCAAGCGAGGCTGCAACAAGTCCCCTTTGACCAAAGGCAAACCGGTTGCCTCACTGACCTTATGACCTGCCATCATTACAGGGGTCAGCCCTGCTCGCATCATGCGCTCAAGTGTTTTGACCTACAGATATGGAGAACAAAATATCTTTGAAGTCAGCAATATCCAGAAGAAGAACAAAAGGGGGTAAGTGCCCTCCAACACACACAAGGCAGCACACTAGTGAAGGAGGCAGCAGCATCTGGCAGTCTGGCAGGTGTGGAGGGAACATACACATGACTGAGACATTAGGTGGTTTCCATCCACATAAACAAACCCTTGCAGTCACTCAACCTGCAGATTAACCCCTGGGTGCAGAAATGTCTGCTCATGTGCTATGTACAACCTTGGCAGAGACACAGAGCTGGGGACAGACTCATGAGGGAGGAAGTGAAATACTACTCACAGATGATGACCAGAAATAAGAGTCCAAGGTATGGGCAAGCATCCCTCTGACCTTGCTGCAAAAAGATGGGGAAAGAAAAATTGAAAAATGGGTCAGGGAAGGCAAACTGTTAGACTGAGGCAACAAGAGGAGGAAGGGTTGGGATGAGGAAGGCCAGAGAGGTGGGTGTCACTTACATGGTTAAAGGAGAAGACAGCACTTTGAGATCAGGAGGCTTATGGAGAAGACAGATCACCCTGAACACGGGCTTCAGGGACAGCAGAACAAGGCAGACAACCAGTGGCTTAACATCTGAGAGGCCTCAGCAGAAATAGGAAGACAGTTTTAAGGTTCTATATAAAGAAGAACAAGGCTGGCTGAGAAAGGCAGAGGGAATCCACTGTTCCAAGAAGCCCCAAAATGTCATCCAGCTGCGTGCAGCCACGGGACCAGAGGCCTAGGCTGGGTGCATGGCTGTGGGAGGAGGTAGAAGGGGAGAGGAGGGACGGAAAGCACTGCTAACACATCCAAGAGCTGTATAGGCCTTATAAAACCATTTGGACTATGGCTCTTCCCAGAACTGAGGCTGACACAAAAAGGCCCAGGGATTTTTCTGCAAAGCCAAGCACAATGGAGGTGGCTGAATTCCCCACTCCTGGAAGGTGAACGCTGGATCCGTGCTAGAGCTCCTGCTCTAGCAGGAGTGAGTGGTGCCATGCCTCCTCCTCCATGGCCCTGGAGGTGGCTGTGGGGCCAGAGGGGCCTGTGGTCCTGAGCACCTCTCACTGACCTCTCCATAGGGCTGTGTGTGCTGCTGAGTTATTTTACTTCATGAAGGACAGCACTGTAGCGATGAAAAAAACAACAGCTTTCTGCAGTGTGCAAGATACTGCGCAATTCATCCTGACAGCAAGGCAGGCCTGCATTGAGGCCTGAGGGGAGGCCTGCATTGGTTTGGCTTGGGTTTTAATTAAAAAGGTCTTTTATTAATGGGCTCAGGATTGCCTCCTCAACATGTTTAGCTGATCCTCCCCAACTCTCACTGACTTCCCTCTAGAGGAGCAGAGGGACTCCCGTACCTTGCAGGATAGGGCTGCACAGTTCCTCAGCCCCAGCTTTGGTGAATGTATTTCCCCTGCCTCCTCAGTCTGGTCAATCAGATATCTCTGCATCCTTTCCTGCAAATTCACAGGCCTGAGAGCTCAATCCACATGAAGCTTCATCCCCAGCCTGTCCTCTGGACAGTGTTGAAGTCTGGGGCTGGTTTCATGTGGCAGAGGTTTGGGACTGATTTCATGGGGCAACCATGCATAGGATCTCCTGTTCCTGGGATAAGGTAACAAAGGGGAAGACAGGGACATGACAAAACCACATCACGCTCTAGGCATTTTGGCCAGCTGATATAAAGCACCTGGGGAAACTGAGGAAGGAGCGGGATGCAAGGACCTCTTGCCAAGAAGTGCTTGGACGAGTTTCAGCTATGGAGAGCAGCTGGGGCAGTTGGCGGGTGTGAAGAGACAGAATGAAGAGGAACAGGAATGATGAAAGACTTGCTAAAACTGGATCCATAGGATGACTTTCTTCCAGTCACATGGCCTTGAAGGGAAGAGGCAAACCTCAGAGGTCCCACAGCACTTCCCTCCTTCCATCTCCAGCACCTGCCTGCCTGGCCCTGGCCCTGCCAGACAGCCTGGAGCAGCTCCCTGCCTGCGGCTGGCTGCCTCCCCAGGAGGCCATCTCCTCCACTCACCCAGCTGGAAAACACACTGTGGAGGGATCCTGGTTTTGAAAACAGAATGGAGCTTCTTAATGCACCATTGTTCAGTGGGTAATTGCTTCCTTTCTTTCCCTCAGTTCTGGTAAAACCAGGGGCAATTCCTTCTAGCTGGAGGCAGCCTCCTCCAGGTCTTTACTTAAGTCCTTAAAGAGAGACTTTCCAAAGAAATAATTGCTGCCTTTATACTTCACAGTTTTAACAAATATCTTTCAACCTCATTTCAACACTTAGTGGGTTTTATTTAGGTGTTGAAGGCATTGTCTTTTTTATTTTAGCTCCTGCAGTCTTTTCTTTCCTTTTTTTCCCCTTTCTTTCTGTTTCTTTTTCCTCTTTCAATCCCAGAATATACGCATTTGTAAAGCCAATTCAGAACTATTTTTAGGGTTCTATGTTGTGCAAATTTAAAATTACTTCCAACAGTAATGTTTAACTCTGAAAAATAAGGTGCTTCAGATTAAATTAAATAAGGCTTTTAAGTAAGAAATATTAGTTTATCTCTAATATATTGCTGCTCGATGCAGGCTAAAATTTAAATCCTGGCTCTCAAAGGACTAAATTGTCCATCAAATTCTTTGCTAAAACCTATAAACATCTCAGGAGGTGAGGAGGTCTCATCAGCTCAACACAGCCAGCATATGATGGGGAAACTTCAGAGAAAAATGGATTTAATAAAGCAAATATGGTTTCAGTGGATGGTGAATGATCTCACAATAGCAGCACTTACACAACCTTCCTTTGCATGCATGAAAAAAATGCACATCTGGATTCAGTGCAAAAGTGAAGATCAAGGAAGATGTATCCTTTAGCCAGGAGGAGAAGCCGCCAGCTGGGTCCTGTGAGATAGGAGTGGAGCCCATCCACCAAAGCCAACCAGAAGGAAGCTAAAGCCTCCTGCATTCCCAAGAATGTCCCTGCATTAGCACATCATATCCTTAGTTTCCTAGTCAGAGTGCATGTTAAATGTGCATATTTTTCCCCAAGTTTCTTCTTCAGTTGCCAGGGGGCAAGGACTTTTTTCTTGTTGCAAACCACCGGATGATGCTGTTCATTACAGTGCTGTAACCTGAGTGGGGTGCTCTGAAGAGAAAGCATGGCTGAGTGACAGTTCCTACCTGCTGAGAGATGAGGAGGTAGAGACCTGGGGTGGATGAAAACAAGAAGAAAATACAATGCAGACATACAGTATCACTTTGCTGCACAAGCATGTATGCTTTTACCTTGTATAGAAGTGCATAAATTGAATTGCTCCTTCACCTGGGGAAAGAGACTGGAAATGGTAGTAACATGATCACAAGGTTGCTGAAAAGAGTGACTGGACTGACAGTCTCCAGCACAACTTGTTTTTAGGGCTATCCTGGACAAATGAGGACAGGCATAGCAACACCTAACATTACAAGATTAAGTTTTTGGGAGACCCCATATGACAAAAAGTTGAGAAAATACCGAACACACATATTCCATACTGTGTAAGTAACCTAAATTCACAGAACAGCACATGGACTGAAGACAGAGAGAGAGAAAGACTTGTTATGACAACCATAAGCAATCTAGCAGACTGGCCATCTATCCCAATTTTTTCCCAAAGCAGTCCTGAAGCCTATATGCTACATGCTGTCATCTGCAAGAGCTGGGAAAGATCACCTGAGGCTTAGGAGCACAAGGGTTGGCTAGAGCCCATGTGAAAAGCAGGAGAATAGTCTGCTGTAGAAAAGGGAGATGTGAAAAATCAAAAGGATACCTCAAAAAGTTTGAAAAAACAAACTAAGTATTTTCCAGGGTTCCCTTTCCAGCCAATACACAAGTTCAGAGTCAAGCAAATATTTTCCAACACCTCTGTCTGTCACTTCAGTTTTGCATCCTTATCGGCTGTTGATTGGCTCTGTTGCATTCCTCCTGCTCTCCAAAGGGCCAGGAATAAATCACATAGGAATGGTTTGAATGCCTGAGACTTAAGCTCGTGCTTAAAGTTAAGCTTGTGGTTAAGTGATTTGCTGGTGAATTTAGGCTCTGGAGTGTTTGGCTGAATTGGGCCTAATGGGTTTGTCCCAGTGGAGTAGTCAGATTTGTAGGAAAGCTTAAGAAAATAGTTCTTAAATAAATCACATAATTTCAGAAGTTCATGAAACCATGATTTTTTTTTTTATGCTTCAGGTATAGTTTTGCAGGGAGGGTGGTCTTATTTTATCAAATGAACATATCTTTGTTACATATATAGACAATTTATACCTGTGAATTGCACCAGCTCTTTCTCTCCTCCTTCCCCAACACACAAGCCCAGATAAGTGTTCCTCTAAGCAAATGTATTGGCAGAACAAAAGGCTCTTCATGAACAATACATTTATTGTTCCAGTTTTAAAAAATACATATATTTTTAAAACATTAAAATTGAGCCAAGGGATTGGGAGGAAAGGGGGTGTAAAGAAGGGATTCGTTTTCCTACCGTAACACCTTCTTAAATGAACATTATTGCTAAACAAAGGCACATCAGAAGACACTTTTAATTAAATTGATTTATGAGAGAATTCAATGGATTTCTGCCAGTTTACACCAGGAGAGAATTTGACCCTAGGTGATTCCATGTGGGGGAGCGATGTGTATTTCTCAGTTAGGGGCTTCAGGGAGATATTTTTGTTTGAATTTTAGATAGTCAATCTCTGTTTGTGCTTATCATAGAGCAAAACCTTGAGGTACCTTTACCGTTTGATCATAGATTGTCCTTGCTTGAGATGATTCTTTCTTTAAGTAACAAAAACCTGAAAAAAGCCAAAACTTGTATATCTTTGCTTGGTATGTGCATTTTGTGGGGGCTGAGGGTGGAGAAGCCTGTCACTAGCTTGATAACTTTTCTTATGGTGAACAACATCGAGGAGAGAGCAGTCTGGAGAAGCACATGAAAACATTGCATGGGAATACCTCTGCATGGCTTCTCTTAGAAAATCCAATTCATTCTTTGGATGTTTTCCTCTAGCTAAGCATCTCTTCACATCTGGCAGCTTCTCTCACTCAGCCTTCTCCCCAGGACCCTCCTGCTTTTTCAATAGGTCTATATAATCCTCAGCAACCCCTTTATCCTCTCCATTTCAATCCTCCTTAGAAATGTCTGCCAAGAGCCTGTCTCTGGTACTGCAGCCAGCTGAAAACAGCCCATGTGGGTGAGACCAGAAGTCCAGTCATTTCTGTCTGTACGTCTGCAGGTTTCAGATCCTGGAAGCTCCTCTTCTTTGTGCCATTGTGAGACAGACATTCATCTCAACCCAGACCCATGGGTTGAGAAAAATGAAATGAAAATGCAACCTGCCAGCACTGACTGGACCGACAGGTTAAGCCAACATAGAAATTTGAAGAATGACTGCAGCAGGTCACTCCATGTAGACCAAAAGCCAGCTGATGTCTTGAGGAGTGCGTATTTTCCAGCAGCTGCCTCCATTTCTGCTGGTAGTCCTGTCCAGCTTCTTCAGGAGAACACAAAATAATTCCCTGCTGCGCTCAATCCCCTGGCAGTCATCTAAGAGCACAGCAGAGGTTTTAAGCAGATACCTCAATCCATTCTACTTCTCAGATCTTCTCACGCACAGGAAGCAGCTCAGGCTTTGTGCTAGTGTCTATGGCAGTTGCTGTAGAGGAAGTTTTTTAAATGGCCAGTTAAAAGACTTAGGCTATGGATGTGTCTCTCTTTCAACAATTGTACAGAAAGTTTGATCGCATAGTGTCTCAGCATGAGGAACACTCTTCATAGTCATCTTCCTTGTAGAGATCTTATTTTGACAGGCAATAGTATGTCCATTGGAAAAAGAAAATTGTTTAAATTACCAGCATCTTCCTTAGGCAGTTAAAGAGTGCCCATATGTTTGCTGGAGATTTACCTACCTATTTATTACTACCAGTTATACAAACCATTCTCTTGCTGGGAAAAATGCTGGGTCTGTGCATCACAAACATCACCGAGCAGAACATCTAAACAATCCATGGAAAGATGCCTTGGACTCTGTTCTCTCTGCTGCAGCCAGGGTCTCATTGGCTGGTGGAAAATAAGACTTAAAAAGCTTGCTCTTTTGCTACATGGGATTTGTATATCACAAAGCAGAGAGCTGCAGTCTTCAAAGCCAACAAAAAATCCCAAGACCTCTTTCTGCATCTTTTTTTTTGGCACCAGACAAAATGGGCATGCACCAGTCAAGGGGGAAGAAGACGACACTGGATAAGGTCACTCTCTGCAAATGAAGGTCTTTCTTTTTTTGATGGTGTTTCTTCACTCCGTTGTCCAGTTAATGTGTCATCCACGCAGAGAAGCAGCTTTGCTATTTTCTTGGAGTCCATCCCAGCACATTGGCCTCTCTGTCTGCTCTGGTTTTGTTCCTTTGTTTTGAACTGATGACGTGCCCCACAGTCTTCATCAGATATAACTTTTGTCACCCTATTTGATGAGGGTCTGAACAACACGATCCTTTCCCTCACTGGAGTTAAAAGACTTTATGACTTGGATCAGTTCCACCCACTATCCCATGACTGATGCAAACAGGGAGTGCATTTACTTTCCTGATTTGTTAGGCTTCTGCTGCATGTCTGGCTCATTCACCTTCCAGACATCCAATTGAGTTTCCTTCCTGTGTGCCACAAAAGCAGGTGACACAATGACAGAAGACATACATCCAAAAATGCAGAAATAATCTATTGATCCTGAGCTTTCAGAAATATGTATATGCAGAAGCAAGGAGAAAACATTTCTTCTTTCCAACCTTCTCTTGAGCAAGCAGGTTGGGTGTGAAGAAAGTACGCACACCATGATGCAAATATCCCCCCTGCTGTCCTGCTGGGGGGAATTATTCTTGTTTCCTGTTTCTGAATACTCTGTTCCCTCTCTAGACTCTCACCTGCAGCTGGCAATAAGCTGAAAGCAGACCTGCAGGGGCAGCCTCAGCAAGATTTGTCCTGCGAGCACAGTCGAGTCTCAGGACCATTTCCCAGCTCTTTCGCTCAACTGTTCCTCTCTCTACATGACTGGACGTTACCTCTCAAAAGTGACTCATTACAGAGGCATTTTACATTTTTGGGGGTAGATACAGCTTTTCATTATGTGTGTGTAAAACACTTAGCACAATGGTCTGTGATCCCTGTGGGTTGGCTGTAGGCTCCGCTCCAAACCAAACATATAACCCCACCACACATCCCTGCAACTCACAGAAGAACCTGTGAATTTTTTGGCACCACAAGGGACCACGTTGAAGTGCAAAGCTCCTGCATTTTAAAATGCCCCTGAATTTGGCCATGCATCTTTACAAGACCTCCACATGCACACACTTCAAGTTACACAGGTTGATCAGAGTGACATACAGGGAGGGAGAAAAGGATGTATCTCAGGGAGAAAAGTATAACTATGTCCAGGATGTATATATATATATGGCATATATATATATATATATATATTTATGGTATATATATATAATATGTATGCGGTGTGCAGCAGCTGAAAGACTGTTCTGCCTAGATGCAGGCTTGTGTTGGCCCATCCCAGAGGTCAGGAGCCCAGCTGCCTTCAGGGATGTGTATGCAAGGCTGCAGATTCTTGTTGGGGGGTTTGGTGAATGCCCTCCTCCCCTGGCTATGCTCAGAGGGGTCAGGGAGCATTGGGGAATGCTTCCCTCTAGACAAGGCACTATATGAACCCCTGAGGAGACCCCCAGACTGTCCTCCAGTGCTGCTACTTGCATGGTTCTTCCTAAACTGCTTGCTGAGCGTACTTTGCTACCTTGGATACCCCTAAGAGCTCCAGGGAAAAATGATATTTTTCTTCAGTTCCAGCCCAAGAAAGTTTGGTGCTGAGCAGTGTGAGTTTTGTCTTGAGTACTGTTAATCCTCCACACCAGACATGGTTGCACTTCCATATTTGTTGCTAAAGGATGATGTATAAAGATGATTTAGAGGTCATTTGTACTGAAGACACTCAAAAAGAGTGAGGCATTGCTTTAGCTGAACTGTGTCAAGTTTAAGTTATCCAGAGGAAACCTATCAACACCATTCTTATCAAGTGCCGAAGGATCACTCCTCTCCTGAAAATAAGATTCTGCTTTACTTTGAGCCTTGCAAATTATTTAGTATTTTTCCTTTTTTCCTTTTTTTAAGAGCACAGTAAATAACTAAGGTTTTTTTTGCAACTAAATATTTATTCAAGCTAAGGAATTGTTTTTATTTATACAGCAATCTGCATGTGAACAAAAATAACTTTTTCTGAACAACTTTAAGAATGGCACTTCCCCTTCTGCTATGTTGACAAGATCTAAATATCAGTTCCATCTTCCTGACTCTTTGGAACAGTACAGAGCAGGGTACTCTAAAAGTTTTAAAACATTTTTTTTTTTTTTAATGAAACATCAGAACTCGAAACCCACTGAAACATTGAGTTATGCAATAATGCTGCAACATCTCTCCTCTGTTTCTTCTAAATAAGCATTCAATGAAACAGGCACAGTCCTGGAGTGCTCTGAGCCTGGGACACAGACACACTCTCCAGCTACAACTCTGTCACAGTTTTTCAATCAGCTGTACTTGCCAGTAACACCACTGCAATTGTCTTACATTTACATGCACAGGCCCTTCATCTCCCAGGACCCAAGGGTATTTTCCAGACTGTAAATAAAGAGAGAAGCTCACTCTCCATTGAAAGCAACCCCATTTCCCTGGGTTTCTGCTGCACATTAAAACCTGTCAGCGCTGCACAGCCCTCTCTGCCAGGGCACCAGGACAAAGGGCAACGTGAAGCTCAGACCACCGAGAGCACTGGCAGAGGAAGGGCGCAGCACTGAGCACCGGTGTACTGAAATCTCAGAGAAAGCAGAGCCATCCTGTGCAAAGCAGAATTAGCCAAGGCTGTAGCTTAAAAAGCAGGACGTAGGCTAAAAAAGAGTTAAAGAGTATGAATTTTCATTTGGAGCAAATGATGTTCTTGGAATATATGAAACATCTATTACCAGACATCGATTTCTACCATATGGCACATGCATTACTTTCTCTTCTAAATACACTTGCAGTTACAGGCCTATGCCTTGCATTCAGCTATTACATTGTGACAGGAAAGTCCGCTTTGATGAAATGCATCAGTCTGGCAAGTTGAAGGTGTTCGGATGGAGGTATGAACACGGAGACTTGCTGTTCTTGTTCAGTCCCCATCTCAGTATTACAACACGCAGCCTGTAGTGTATCTGCGCGGAGTGAACATCTCCAGCCAAATTGTCACTATTAAGCAAACTAATTCAACTCAGATAAGTTCTTCAAATCATTTCTAAAACTCCAACCAAGCTTTCAATGAGGATTTATTTTGGCAGGTCTCAGTCTTTCCTATCTCATCATCACATGTTGCAATGGAAAAGAAAGATTTCAAGACTCTTTCCTGGCTGTTAAAAAAGGAAGGAGGCCTCTCACATTCATTTGCAATTCACAGGTTGGAAACATCTGATCTGAGTGGTTCAGTTGTTTTACATTTCTTAGCTTCAGCAAGAAATGCATCAGCAAAAATGCCTTGCAATATTGTCCGTGCAGCTGGAAGCAAGGACTGCTGGATTTTGCTTCTTAACATACTTCCAGTTTAACCTCTTCAAACGGATAGAATTTGGAAGAGCAGAAGAGAAGCAGAGCACAAGCCACAGAAATACTGGACAATACAGATCCAGCTCCAAACAGGTGTTTTTTCTAAGCAAAAATATGACATCCAAATGTGTCTCCTAGTGACTCAATTTGGCCCAACTACAGAGAAAAATCTTGTGCATTTTTCCCTGGCTCGTGCCTCTAAACATGCTAAGTAACCATCCCTCATTATTACCATCAATCCTGCCTAGGACTCCTGTTACACTGAGATCAGATTCAGAGTTTTGATGTGACGTTCTAAAGTTTAATCTCCTTCCTCCCTGACAGCATGATCATAATTATTGATATTAGCTGACATGCACTGGCTGATTAAATCTAAAATAAATACTAATTGCTGATGCATCATTAAAAAGCAGAGACAGTATCTGACTCTAGGTCAGATGTAGGCAAAGATCCAGTTGCACTTAAAGACAAACCCTGCCTCGGTGATGAATTTGGTGGGGCTACCACCTTGCAGGTTGTTCTTGCTAACAGTGCAAGTCTGTAATAAAGGGGAGACCGAAATCTCTGTGATGGCAGAAGTCTAAAAGGGTCCTATCTCTGTGGGGCAACACACCAAAGACGTGCACTTACAGTACGGCACAGCTGTATGAACTGCCTAAGGCCAGGATGACGTGAAACAAGTATTGATACCTGGTCTATAAAGACAATATTCACCCTAAGGGCTCTGCCCCTGTTTGGCTGTACCTCTACACCCGGGTGGGCACAGGATGAAATCCACAAGCATAATTTCATGACGCTTTTTGGACCTGTTTGCTCACCTCGAGTCTTGCTGCATCCTTACAACATTTTCCATGTAAATGTGGAAAGGGCTCAATCAGGAATGAAAAAAATCCTAGCAGCTCTAACAGCTTGCATCTGGGTTTGGCTCTTTTTATTTTCTGAAGCTTTTTCTTGTCTTTTAGTAAGGAATTCAAGCCCGTATTCCCCTCACCCTAAAGCTGATCCAGCCACTTACGGGATTCTCAGTGAGATCATTCAGGAAATATTTCCAGTTGGAGGTCTTTGCTTGGGGATTTTTTATTTATTTTGTCCTGTGCTTGGCATCTGTTACAGGTGCTTTTCCTATTTTGGATGGAAAGGATATTAAGCAGTATTCCTAAAGGCCCTTTTGGACTTTTTCTGTCTTTTTTTTTTTTTTTTTAAATTTGCCAAAAAAGCTTTTGAAGGAACATCCTCCCCTGGCCCCCAGTCTGACAGGATTCCCTGACCTGCATAACGCTGTCCAGATTGAAGCATGAGAAACATTTCGAAAATGAACTATGCTGAAGTCTGGGAGTTATTAGCTGCCAAGAAATCCCAAAAGCTTTTAAACCTTGTTTGCAGCTGCAGAGTAGGAAACCTAGGTGCTATTCTTAGAGGAATTCAACAGGAACTGTAAATTCAAGGCAACTTGCTGCTAAAACACAAAGGTAAAGAATTAAAACAGACTTCAGAAAAGAGCAACCCAAGCCATAATGATGCCAAAGTGACTGATTGAAAAGGAAGTTTAAAAAATTTCAGTATACCTAGCTGGGATATAAAATTCAGGCTGAGGTAAAGCAGCACATTCACTGAAATCCTCTGTCCTTCGCAGTGGCTTGCAGATCCAGGCTGAAAGAAGAGGCTGGAGAGCCTGCAAGCACTCCAGGATGGGAGATTTGTGTTGTGCACCTGGCACCAGGGAAGCAGGGGAGGCAAAGACTGGACTCCTGCAACCAGTCAATAAACATCTACGGCAAGGAACCAAACACTTCTCCAGGCCCACTGCAGCCTCAGAAAAAAACAGGTCCTGCCAAGTTGCCTTATGTTCAACAGAAGCATCCCAAATGAACTTGTTGCTTGCCACCATCTTTTCCAAGGACTCCAGAAAGGCAAGCAAGACTCTCAAGGCAGGAGAATACTTTTGCACACCTGGCTTGTACTACTTTAAGGAAAATTACTCTCAGGAGCTAATTAAAATGCATGATTTTCCCCCTCTAGCTGTATAGATTAATCTATTTCATTTTCAAAATCTCTTTTTTTCCCATCACTTCAAGTATTCAGAAGAGATTACATTATTACAATCACAACTTGGCCTCAGTCCCAGAGTACAGAGAAGAAGAGAGAAAAGGCTTTTGTCGAGCACACACACACTCACACGCACGCACACGCACGCACCAAGCAGTCAGCGCAAGCGGTCGGTGCTTTAGACTACATGAAAGCACGTTAATCAGCTAATGGAGAGGGGGGTCTCAATTCTTGTGGCAGAAGGCATGGAAGTGAAAGATTTCTAGCAGAACATAAAGTCAATGCAATAGAAAAAAGAACAGAGAACCTGATGGAAAAATATGAGGCAATTATATATATATATATACATACATATATATATATATATTTTTTTGTTGTTGTTGTTGTTGTTGTTACCAGGAAAAGGCACAGGCCTTGATGTCTCAGAAGCAATGGAATGGAAGGAACAATTTTTGACAGGGTTCAGTGGTGCCACTGGGCAGTGCAGGGATGAACTTGATGGTGAGGTTGCATCCAGCTGAAAGCAAGGCCTGTTGGCCAGCCAGATCTTTCAGATAATCCACAGCTAAAAGAGGTTAAACAGCTACTAATAAATCAGTACAAAGCAATCCTACTGCAATCAGAGAGTTTCAAGGAAAAAAAAAAAAAGAGAGAGAAAAGCAGCATCTGATGTTAAGATGCTTTATTAGAGTGCAGCTATTCAAACTTCCCCTGGAAGGAACTAGTCCCTTGAGGTAAAGGGACCAGATTTTCTGTCAGTTATGCCAAAGTACTTTCTTCAAAATTAATGCAAGCACTGGGAAGATCGCACAGTTAAATGAGAGCAGAATCGCTGTCCCTGCAGGATGCCTCCTCCCAGCACCGGCCATCCCCCTCCGCTGCAGATGTCTGGGGAGGGGAGGAGGCTGAGGCTGTGCTTCCACATCTATTAATATCACATCTGTACTCCCAGATTTCGTGGCAGGACAAATTTGATCTGGATCAAACACAAACACATTTTTGTTGAATTAGGTCGAGCACACGATGTGATGTGCTCCAGTTGTAAGTTGGTTGCCCATATTATGTCAGTCTGAAGATGATGGACAGTACTCGACTCAGCATAGAGGTTGCCAGGATAACGTTACGTCTCCAAAATGGTTGAACGCATTTGAATCAGGCTGTGAGTTTGTACCAGATCAGGACTTTGCATGGTAGGGACCAAGCTTTTCCCATCTGCTGCTGGACACCTTAAATCCAGATGTAGAAGCTTGTGGAATGGAGGCCACGAAAGCAGACTCTAAATCCTAAATCCATGTGTGTGAAACAGAGTCACCATTCTCAAAAAAAAAACAGTACCCAGAAGATAAATAAACAAGCCAAGGTTAGATCCAAGTCTCTTCCTCTTTCCTGCTGAATCAGGGGTCGGTCCCTTGTTGGCACAGACGGAGGCAGGGATGCTGGTGCCTGAGACCTCCCTGTGCCCTGACAGTGCAGCTCCCCGCGAGCCTACGGCTGAGGGGCTCTTCCGAGGGGGGGGCTGCAGCTCCGAGCAGCAGAACCAACTAAGAAAAATTTCATTTTTATATTTCGTCAGAAGGATTTGGGGTTTTAAATTATATATTTAGTGAAAACACAAATAATTCATGAGTGTTTTCAAATACATGAATAATTCAAGTTGGAACTGAAATAGCTAAATCATCAGGGCCATCATCCTCATAGAGGCATATAGGATAGGTTATTTCAAGTACATTTCACTGCAGACTGGCACGTGCACACATTCACTAATAAGCAGCTGCATCCATGCCTTTTAGCCTCCACAAAACCCAGCTAGTCACAATATCCCAGACTCAGGACGCCAGCCCTACGGCTGAGATGTTTCTGAGCCCTAACTGAGCTATGGGTTTAAGAGCAGGGACAGAACCAGTTTGAAATCCCATTTTATGGCTCCCCAAACCACATCTGAACCATGTGGTACGTGTGTGGCATTTAAGAACAAATTATCTGAACACCATACAAATGTTCGCTAATAGCTGACTCCGAACTCTAGCAACCAGCATTCTTGCATGCATATTTGTGGCTGACATTGTGTAGACTTTGAGGCATGTATATTTGTTAATTTGAAGTCTGTGTATTTTGTGGGCAATAAGGGTGTAAAGCTGAAACCATAACTTCATTGTGAAAAAGCTTGCACTTCATACATATACATTATGGAAATTTGGAATGAGCTGGACAGTCAGATACATTAGGAGGAATTCTCAGAACAAAAGGTCACATTTTTAAGTAACTTTTAATGACAGTTTCCATTATTTTGACATCAACAGTTTTCTCTCAATCTTTTTTTTATTATTTCTCTTATTTTGTTTTCAAAGTTTAATTTTAATTTCCAGTTGCATTTATGTTAAAAACTGTATTTTACCTTTCACTTACCCTATTCCATCCAACAACATCACTTAAGGCCACTCCACATCTACTGATATAAACTGGAAATCTATGGATATTTTGTCAAGTAATCAGGGACATGTTTAGCCTCCTGAAAGAGCAGTGGTTTATCATTTACGTTTCAAGCACAAAACGATCGCAAAAAAAAAAAAAAAAAAAAAA
>VXAA01000606.1:1171309-1182367 GCA_013399115.1 Anseranas semipalmata
AAAAAAAAAAAACAGACCCTGCTTTGACATCTCATTTCTTGCTATTTTAGTGTTTTAGTGCATAATGCCAAAACTGTATTCCAGTGTATATATCACCCTGCCTCAAACCTCCCCCTTGTTCTGGCCATTACACCACTCCTGGTCAGCCTCACGCCAGGATAAAATTCAAAACTCAAACCCAGAGAACTCCAAATTCAGCACCACCGAAAAAGCTAATAGTTGCTCTCACCTTATGCTCTGCAAACGCTAACCAAGAGGAAAACGGGCCAAGTCTCAACGAGTTTTATGCAGGAACATGGCATTTGTTCATCCAAAGAGCTCAGCCAGGACCAGGATGCTGCTAGTCTCAACACAGTGCAAAAAGACAGAGAGAGTCTTAGCCTAGGAAAATGGAGTTAAGCATTCCTGGCTATGAGTATTTCCATAAGGAACACTACGCTGCTTACTGAAGTCTCAGTGTGTCATCTTCAGGACACCCTTGTCCCACTGGGGACACAGTCCCTCTGTGCTCCTGGTAGGAGGTGGCATTGGTGCATCTGAGACTGCAGCATCCTCCCACCATCCTCGTGGCTATAGCCAGAGCCCTGGACAATGAGTATGGGGGATACCTAACTTTGAGAAAACAGTAATTACGTAATTCACTGTCTGATACACCCCCCTGTACCACACCGCAGAGGAAAGCTTTCTGAGATGGATTAAACAGTTATTTAGTGACCAGAGATGACACAGAGAAAGAAAGAAAAAAAAAATCAGAAGGATGATATAAGTGTAATGTTACATTAAGAGGAAATTAAGGAGTTATGGTATTGACTTATACAGTTACATCTGATGACATTTTACATTCCCTGCTTATTATCCCAGCTGTGTCTCTGGTTTGGAAAAACTTGAGGTTCAGAACAACCGATAGAAAAATACTACATGGCAAAAGGCTGACACTAAGTGTGCTGGAGCCACGTCTTCCCTGACCCTCTGATCTTGGGAAATATAATGGTTCATTCTTTTTTTTTTTTTTTTCCAGATTTGTAGGAATTCTCCCATTGTAACAAGCCTTTGACCTAAGCTCCATTTCTTCTAATACAGCCTGACATCTTCCCATCATATGTTAACAGTGTGTGTCTTCAGTGAAAGGCAAACCAGTGACGGTGCTCTGAGGCTTAAAGAAAAGCAAAGTGGAGGAAGAAAGAAAGAGAAACCTCAACCTCGCTGGTCCTTCCCAGCAATCTGTTGCTCCAGCAACTGAAAATCAAACAATGATGTCAAGAAGACGCAGCCGGCCACTTTAAACCCCGCATCCAGTTGCTAGAGCAACTAGTTTTTAAAGTAAGTGAAGCAGAGAGTTTTCTGTTTCTTGGTAGTTAAAAAAAAAAAAATGAGGGAGTAAATCAGGGCAGAGGATGTGTACCTGGGGCTGGGGGTTGGTGCGGGGGTCTGTGCCGCAGCACCCTGCCGAAGGGTCGGGGCAGGAGGCGGCTGCTGCCTTTCAGCGGGGCAGAGCAGCCTCTTGGGAGCAAATTGCTCTGCTCTTCCTTTCACCAAAGGAAATGCCAGAGAAGCAAGCACTGCTGCGAGATGCCACATGGACACCAAATGTTCCCCACCGGCTCAGCAGCGAGGGGAGGGCTCGCCCGTCTCGCTTTCATCCCTCCTGCCCTCTGCTCCCTCAGCTGTTGCTGCCCAGCAGCCCCATCTGTCCCGCTGGCTGCGTGGGGCAGCTTCCAGGCTTCAAACGAGGAGGACAGGTGCTGGGGCCACCCCTGAGCAGAAGCCTTTTCGCAGCCCCCGCTCCCCTCCAGGCCTCTCCCCAGCCTCCTGGAGAGCTCTTTTGTTTGGGACCTTCACTTCGTGGCTTCTAGAGAGCTGAAACCTGTGGCAAAAAGGCACAGCTTTGGCATCTCACTCCGAAAACTTCCCCCAACTCTCTGCTTCTGTTCCGACAGAAGATGGGAGATGAGGGACAACCTTCATCCATGTTCCCTGCTTGGAGTGACCCTGCTGAGATCAGCCATGCTGCTGACCTCCGAAGGAGATGCTTCTCCCCACGTGCCTACAGGGAGCTACGTGATTAACTCTTCCACTGATTCATTCTTATCCATTTATCTAATAGAAACCATTTCGTACTCCATTAGGCCCTTGCCCTCACTGAGTAATCCCCGGTTGTATCATGCTTTGGAATTAGTCTGTAAGGTCCTCAGGGCAGGGATCATGCCTTGGAAGGTGCCTCACAGACTTTAGGCCATTGCTAAATTAATAAGAACGTAATAAAAGTATTAGTGAGCGCTACCGAGGGAGGTATTGTTATGCCCCAGAGGCAGCATATCTGGTTAACAACCCTGAAAAGAAATGTCAACAACATTAGCCTCTGCCCCTACATCCCTCTGCCTAATGTAAAATTAAATAGCTACAAATTACCTATCTATTTTTCTATCTGCCTAGGCAATTAGCCTATGCTCATTACTGGACATATGGGGATACATCCAAGCACTCATCAAGGTAGGAGGCACAGCACACAACATGGCACAAGTAGGTTCTCCCAGGCCTTCAGCTCCATTATAATACATAGCATTAAACCCACAATACGTTGGACCATCAGCGGAGGTCAGGAAAAGCCTGCCTCCTCCTAGGGAAAGGGGAAAGCCTGCAAAATCTGGCAAGAAAAGTGTCCAAACAGCAAACCAAGAGCCAACGGTGGCAAACAGGCTTTGAAAGCACTATCAAAGCACATGTAGGATGAGGACAAGCAGCCAGGGATGTTTATTCATATGGGAAAGGCAAATGCCAAACTATACGCAAATAAGGCTCGGTGCATTTATTTGCAATTAAAGCACGTGCATACATCTCCATGCATATGAGGTGCACCCTACTGATTAGCGAGTCTGTTGCCAATGGTGCCTTGTCAAGAATAAATCCACAGAATTGCAGCAATGGGATATTGGAGCATCAAGACAAATATTCCATAAGAAAATTCAGCAAGAGGCTGCCCGGTCAGCAGCAGTGAGCAGGACCCCCTGGATGCTCCGGCAGGGATGACGGCTGCTTTGGGCACTGCAGCAGCAGCCCCACACACCATCGCTCCATTAAGCAAAGAATGCCGTCTCGAATGCACTTTAATCCAGTTAAGTTCAAGCCCTCCATTTTACAGTTTGACAGTAATGCTATATTTTTATTCAGTGCAGGATCAGAGGTCTGATGAAACCTTATGTTGCCAACATAAAAGTGGAAGGAGCTTTAGCTAATCCCAATGAAAATGAAGTCCACTTCTTTCTCCCCACACCCCTCCTGAAAAGAAATAAAATGCAAACCTCACATTTGACTCTCTTGGAAGGGAAAATTCCCTGCTGTCCTCAGATGGTTAAAACATGCAGCTTTAGCAGGCTGCATAAGGAATAGCAATTACATACCCTTCACCTCTTGCCAGCTTGGTTTCTTTTTTTTTTTTTTTTTTTTTTGGTGAGGTTTTATTCTAAGTCTTTCAGCTGTTCTTTTTTCCAGTTGTGTTTCTGAAGGAGAGGATCTCACCCTCTATGGGAAAGGGTAGGTTGGGGGGCAAAAAAAAACAAGAGAAGGGAGTTCACAGCCTGCATCCATGTCATTAAAGAAGGAAAGCCCAGGTCTGCAGTGGAGTTAGCCTGGCCATACTAAAGGAGCAGGTGTTGTACTGAGTTAATTTGTCTGGGAGGAGACCTGAGCAAATCCCAGCAGCCCCGCTGAGAAGAAAAGCTCTGCGTGCTGACACAAAGCCCTCCCTGCTGCAGCATCGTTCTTGCTGTCTTCCCTTCCCTCCTCCTCAGCTTCTCCTAATTGCAGGGCTAACATCCTCTGACAAGTGCCTCAGATGGCCCCCCAGCAGCCCTATCACCCACCCTCCCTGCCCCACTCCCCAGCCCTGATTATTATAATCTTCAGAGCACCCATCACTGCAAAGTCCAGGCTGCTATTGACAAAACCCTGTCTGCTGAGGAACTGTAAAATACTCCTTCAGCCACACCAAGAACATGGTTGCTGGGCCGTTATGACATTGCTGCAATGTCTGGTGCAAGGAACAGTGCAAATGGGGCTCCAAAGATTCCTCTTTTGAGGCTGCAAACCCAGGAGCCACATCAAAGCTGGCTGCTTGTCTGATGTTTGCTCTGAGTGATGGTGTCTGAGGGAGGGGGCCTATCTGCCTGCCATGCCATGAATATGTGCATTATTGGCATAGCCTCCAGCCATGCCACAAGCTGTGTGTCAATTAAAAGGCAGATCTGGGGAGCAGCAAGCCCAGGCAAGCAAAGATGGGAAGCAAGGTTATTTATAAAGTTATTAAAATAGGTAGATGGTCCTCATATGAGGTAGAAGAGGAACAATCTGATAAAGTCTTCTGTTGACAATGAGAAGAGGTCCAGGTTCAACAAGCATAGTCCTAGCATTTCTCACTCCCAAATAAATGCCCTGAAACCAGCACTTCCCCAGGATCCAGGGCTTTTACACACAAATCACCATTTCCACCTGGACAGCATCATCTCCTCTTGCTTCTGGTGATTTATACAAAGCACAAAACATGGAGCAAATGTCTCCAGCAGTTCTACTGCTACTGGGACTTTCCTCTGGGAACAGAGGCCAATGTGGCAGCAGAAGGGAAGCCAGCACCTCCAACAGACCATTTTCCCAATGGTGTGAAGAAGTGCTAAAGCTTCTCTACTGCTCGTACCACAGCAAGGCAGATTCAATGGGAAGAGGGAGGAAGTAGGCTCTTGTCCTTGCCACCAACAGCTGCAGAAGACTCATGCTGGGTTGCTCGAACACCAGCGGTACCCACCCACGTGCCAGCCAAACCACCACGTGCTGCAGCCACGACCAGCCACAGGGAGGGTGTGTAGGAGGGGACAAAGTGTTCCCGGTCCATCCTCAGCTGCACCAGCCCCTTCATGCCACAGGGGCAGGCAGTTTATAAGTTTACAAGAATTATTCTGAGCAAAATCAGTTTCTTTGTGAGGAGTAGCAGCTTCCTCTGTGGGTTTGGGAGGCAAAGGAAGATTGCAGGACACCAGTGAGCAGCAAGGGGAACCCTATTCAAAGTGCCCAGAGATTTCATTGCACAGCAAAGTTAAAACAAAAGACACTTTTAAGATACAGTGAAAGGAAAAGAGCATTGCAGAGGAGAGGGAGGAGCTGTGGGGATGGATGAGAGCAGCTGGAGAGGAATTCCAGGGGGATGTATAGACAGGCAGTCACAAAGTCTGTTAATTATTTAAAAAATAAACGAACACAGAAGAGGATGTCCTGGGGAGGAGGGGGAGGCAGGACTTTGGAGGACCCATCAATTATACACAAACCAGCACAAAGACACTGCAAATAAGGGTTCTGTGGGCACCCTTGGGGCTCAGGTGATGTCACCAGAAGCTGGCCCTGTCCCACCCCTCATGACACAGCACAGTGCCTTTGTGTCCCTTCCTTACCCCTGCTTTTTGTTTTGCAGCTCGTGGTCAAATCCATGAGAGGAAACCAAGTGCCAAGCGCTGCTCTGTGGTTAGGGCTGGTGTTGCTAATTGCATTGCAACTGCTTTTTTACCTGGCACCACTGCTGCACACAGTGAACTGGTCAGCTTGGGAGCCTCTCTGCTTGTTTTTGGAATGGTGACCACACCAAACGGTTGGGTGTTAGGCAGACGTCAACTGCAACCAGGTTACTGCTTCTAGACCAAGGGAAGCAGAAGATCTACAAGGCAGAAGATTTTTAATAATCAGCTCACCTGACCTGAGCTTGAACTGATGTGGAGCAGCATCTCTAGAGCTGCAGATCCCCAGAGTTTTCAGTAGGATCAGGCTGCACACAGCACTCCTGAGGACTACGCAACATGATTTTTCTTGGCTGAGCAGCCATCTACACTGACCCGTGGTAATAATAGTCCAGGACTCTACCCTCCTTATCCTCACTCTGTGGTTTGCTAGCACTTGTCAAATGCACTTTCCTCGCCTGGTGGAGGTGGTGTCAAGACGTTTAACACACAATGAGCACAAGAATACATGAGATTCAACCAAAAAGCAAAATTTCAGCTTGCTGAGTTCTCTAAAAGTGACAATAAAATACATCCCTCCCAGGAAAAACAGCTGAATGCCTTGCAGATCTTGTCTTTCCCTGGCACAAGATTCAGACGTTTCTTTCCAAGAGCTCTATTAACAGACAAAAATCAAAATACAAAAGTTAAGTGGCAAAATTATTTCTTCCCATTTTTAATATTATCTTATAACTTGAGTGTTGAACTCATATCCCAGTATCTTCAGTGCAGAACTGCCCAGAAAATTTGCAGCTTAAGAAGGGAAAAGCCATGTCAGGGTCAGAAGTAGTACTACTGCATCCCACACCCACTTCTGTTGCTTTTTGTTATGATAAGAATATATAAAATATTCACTAGAAACCAAAAGCACTAACTTGCTTTATGCATGCCAGCAAACAACCATCCAGCAAGAAGCATTTTGGCTTACAAATGGGTGAGGCTGTAATTAAAATTGTCATCCTGAAAGTATGAAAACCCATGGCCCATTATAAAACCTAAACCCATCCAGGCTTTCTTCTCAAGGATAGTCGTCCTAATTCCTCCTACTTTTGCACATAAACTAATGTCTTTTTGTTGAGTTGAGCTCCTCCTTAAAACATAGAAACATGCAGCCTGCAAGCAAGAGGGGTCATGTGTGTTTGATAGAAACCACCCATATAACTGAAACCACAATTTTTATGATAAATCGGCAAATGGGCAAACATGCAAAACTGTATCTGCCATAATGATTTATTTAAAATAAACAAATCCAGCTGTGGTAAAATAACGAGTTCTCTGCAAACACACACACACAAATTCTGGGTATTTCATTACAAACATACTAAATCTAGTCCCTCAACTCCAGCTCTTGATGATAATTAAATACACATAAATCTACTGCAGTGAATTTGCTCCTGGTAATTTGCATAGCATAAAATAATTATTCTGGCAATTAGATATGGTGCAACATGCTTTGTCTTTACGCGCACCACAAATTTGTTCTGATGCTTTTGCGTCACCCTTTAAGAGTTTAATTAATTGAGGCCCCCTTCCTATAAATAGTGTGATACAGTGGGTTCATGGTGGCTTGGCCTCCCGTCACTGGAGCTTTACTTCATTTACATGTTTAGGACAACTTTCATCACTGTTGCTAGGGCTGGTGCTGCAAACCTCTTTCTGCCTTTAAAGAACCAGCTCCTTGCTGGAAGTAGAGTGTTTTCCATTTGTTATTTATTATATTGGTCATTTGTCCAGTTGTGCTGGCCTTGTCCAGCCATTAACCAAACAGTGCCAGGGCATTCTTCAGATCAAAGAGACCAATCCACTCATTTCCCTCCTGTCCAGTCTATTTGTCCTGTTGCGCACAGGGATGATGCATCTCTGACCAAGAGACTCAGACCTGCACCCATTTAGGTGACAGTCCTCATCCCAGGCTCAGCTTTTTGGTCCACAGATTTAGAAAGCAGCCTGCAGACATCAGCAGGAGTGAAGGGAAGGATCAAACAGAAGAGGAGCATCAAGGAAAGCAAAGCTACTGAAGAGATTTGCAGGGCTGGGTTTTGTACAGCCAGCAAGCCCAGCCTTTTCTTCTCTAAAGGCATTTCTCTTTGAACATTGGTTGTAAAAGCCTGAGAGAAAGCCTTCTCTCCCTCTTGAGGCTGCTTCCTGAGCTACAGCTGGCCACGCTCGCAGCCTTCCTTGCATTTCAGCCCCCAGCCTGTGCTAAAGGGCAGGAGGTGCTGCAGGTTGCTTCCAGCACCCCTGATCTCCAGAGGGTATTGCTGCTCCGGTGTTTAAAGATGGGAGGCATATATAATAGTGGTTAATTAATCAAGAATTTTGGTAAATTTTTGAGTGCTGATTTGTTGCAAAACCACACATTATAATAAAGGAACTGGTGAGGCAGAGCCTAACAGGGCAACAGCTCTTCAGAGAGCCTAGAGAAACAAAGACAAAACAGACAGCAATAAATGTTTGAAACCATCACCAAGGGGAGCTTCTTCCCCTGCCCTCCCTTCCTGGTCCTGCTTTCTCACAGCCCCGGAGCCGCTGCTCCAGCCCCTCTGCCCTGTCCTGCTCCATCTCAGCAGCTTAGCAGTGACCCTCAGCTCCCATCCAAAGCCATTTGTCTCCCCCTGAGCAGCTCCCCCCTTTTTTTGTTGTTGTCCTTCACCTTCTGATTTTAACTGTGGTTTCATGCATTTCCACAGCAACAGTGAGAAAAAAAGATGGCCCAGAAATGAGGGTGAAATGGGCGGAGGAAAACCACATTTAATTCTCCACTCTGCCACTGACTTCTCTAACCTTGGGCAAGCTATTTCACCTCTTTCTGTCCACCACTGCCTTCTTCAAAGTGTTGCTCAGAGGAAGTTGAACATTGCGTGCTCACACGGCTGCGTGCCACAGCCCACCCTTCAGAGCTGCCGCAGCTCCCCTACAAGTAGCCCCGAGCCCACCTGAAGGTCAGGCAGGGCAGGAGGGGTGGGACGTGACCACCCAACGCTCCCCCAGCGCTGAGACCCGCTGCTGGACTGTGGAAAGGAAGAGGGGAAATGCAACAAAAGACAAGAATAAAAAGACTTCCAGCCCAGAGCATAGTTAGGAAGAGCGTACCCCTTTTTCTCAGGGTTAGTCTTTTCTCTTTCTCTCTTTTTGGCCTGGCTCACAGCTGCCTGTAGCTCACTTTGCTGGTTGCCTAGCACGGCTAGCATTCATGGCAAGCTGAGGTACACCATGGATGCTCCCTGGAAGCAGCCTGCTATTTCCTACCCAGATGTCCTTTATTTCAGTCAGTGTCATTGCTTGAAGAGCGACAATAGCACTTTATTTCCATGGCACTCATCTTCAGCTAATATAGTGACAGCCTTACCTTACCTTCAGCTATTCTGTGCCCTAGACGAATATGGTGTAGAGAATAATTCAAAACAAATCAAGAAGGCTAAACTTGTTAATCCTTCTATTCTGTAGGGCCAAAAGGTTATTTTACGAAGTACAAATACTCAGGCTACACAGTTCTGCTCAAGTGCCCTGTAACAGCCAAGAACAGCTGAAGCAATTAGCAATGCCCCATCTCC
This sequence comes from Anseranas semipalmata, assembly GCA_013399115.1. NCBI lineage: Eukaryota > Metazoa > Chordata > Aves > Anseriformes > Anseranatidae > Anseranas > Anseranas semipalmata. The sequence continues at coordinate 1,180,398 of VXAA01000606.1, forward strand.
TCCAAAAAGCATAAACTCCAGGGAAGGAATCAATAGGAGAACTTCACAATACAGAGCCCTTAGCTCAAGACACGTTTTAGGGATAAAGCTTTTAAAAGACAGGGGATAAGATGCTAGAGTAAGACTTAGGAAAGGGCTGAACCCTATCCTTGTGTATTTGGCCCTGCCACAGAGCCTCAGGTTCCCATCTGAAATGTAAGACAGTGATATTTGCTTCCTTTATGAAATCATTTGGAACCCATTGACAGAACAGGCTAAATAAGAACTATACCTCTGAGTTACTTATACCATCTTATTATTTAACAGAATAACTTTAACAGTGGTGGCTAGGCCAGAACAGATGCGGAAAAATGCTTCTACGAACTTCTAAACACAAGCACTGCACATGCAGGATTTCTGGCTGGGGATGAACCATCTCCTCCTGGTTTGTTTTAGCAGGGGGTTTGTGATGTGTTCACTTGTTCAGGCAGAAGGTTTGAGCCTCCAGTCCCACGTCTCCAAAAACAGCACTTTTTACAAACAGGAAAGGTGAAATGTTCTCAAACACTTGCTGGCTACGTGATGGATGGAGAGTCAGTTCAACCTCTCAAACACATTGAGTGTGTTTTTTTGTTAACAGAACTTGAGTGCAGGTTTCCAAAATATTGTCCGAATGGTGAAGCTTACCTAGAGCTTTCAGATTTTGAAATTTTGCTTTCACAAGTCTGTATTTCACCTGAGGAGATGCTTGTGATTAGTTTATGCCCTTCTTTGTCATGCTAGCACCAAGCACCTCAGTCAGATAAAGTACAAAGACCAGGACCTAGAAAGATATCCTGATCATAAACATGATTAATTTTTTACTCTCACAGGCCTTACTTTTTACTTCTACTGAAGTAAATGGGAGCTTTGCCATTGCTTTCAATAGGGTGGAGCAGAGCCAGGGACTTTTGTCTGTTAATTCTTTGTGGATCATTTACAGCCTTCCAAGCACCACTGTAAAAATAAACTTCAGATTTTTAAAAAACCACACACACACAACAAAAAACAACTGGAGTCAAAGTGTGTATAAATACCCAGAGAGAAGCACTGGCATAATATCCCTACAGTATTTTCAGAATAGCTCATTATTTACTCATTAAATCAGTAAATGACAACTCCATTTTTCGGGACCAGCAGCATGTGCTTTGTCTCACTGGGGCAGGAAGTGATCAAATGATCCGTGATCCCAGGTACATAGTTTGCTCCTGAATATCCACCAACCCTCAGTATAATGAGCTGGGCTCTAAGCACGGAAACGTGGCCAAATGTGGGCTGAAGACATCAGCACAGGGGAGGAGAGCATCTCTTCTCCGTACCTCTCTGCTGCAGCTCAGTTGACCATCCCTAGATGCTTAAACTCGTGATGAAGGGAGGAAGAGCAGGCTACAGCGGACAACCAACAACATTAAGTCAGGTATTCAGGAAGCCAAAATAGGGAGAAAGTGTAAAATCTCACCCACCCTCTATTTCTTCCACTTTAAACGTGCTCCTTCTATCTCAAATAGCAGAGTCACACACACACACACACAAAAAAAAAGGCAACATGAGGATATAGTTTGATCATTTTTGCACCACATTGTCACATTTTCAGGCAGAACTCTTTTGAAAGTAAATATTTTTCCTGCAGAAAGCATGTGAAATGTCGCACATTTGCAGACTTCCACAAGTCAGCTGCTGAGAGAGTCAAAAACTGCAGCCCTAGACTAAATGGGGGGCAATGCTCTGGATGAACCTCCACCATCTTGCTGCAACGATTCTCATGTCAACTGCTTGGGAAAAGAGGGGCTAAGACAAAGGGGAGCTGAAAGCCTGTGGCTTGAATCAGAGCTATAAAAGGAACAAAAGTAGCAGCAACAAAACTCTAAGGACTCCTTTGGCACCCAAGGAGGAAGCTTAAAATACAGCCAGCTTCTCTCTCCGCCTTTTTTCTCCCTATCTTTCTCAAAAAA
>VXAA01000606.1:1187078-1234583 GCA_013399115.1 Anseranas semipalmata
TTTTTTTAACTGAATTTAAAGCAGATGAAAGCCCTGAAGGCTAAAGTCTGCTAACTTCACCCCCCACCAGTTCCACAAATAAATCTTGTGGGTTTGGAAATAGCTGCTTCCCCACCTCTAACCACAGGCTTGACAGTCCCCGCCAAGCCTCTCCATTTCATTACTTTCTGGATCTTTCAAACACATACAAATATGCGTACATATGCACACACACACACACACACACACACAAAAAGCTGCCCACTTATAAACCTGACAGGTAAAATTATTCCCTCCTTCTACAGCCCTCCTAATTGCCTCCCATGGGCTCTTGTGAAGTGCAGACGTCACTGGCTAAACATTAAGTTCACGCAGTGTCACTGCTATGCCTTTCATTAAAGCAATATCTGTCTCATAGCTCAGTGTATATGTTACTTCTAATTTCACTGTACGGACCCACAAGCAGTGTGCAACTCTCCAGGCTGACTTTAAATCATTATGCCAATTTCCCACAGTTATTTAAAGACAATTTTCTCAAGAACCACTTGAAAGATGTTGATTTTTTTTAAAAAAACCAAACTATATTTTTTCTAACACATTTTGTCCCAGCATACATGGGTGCTCTTCCTCTTAACAATTTGCTCTGAAATTGGTGGTAATTCAAGACTTCATTCATCCAGTATCATTAAAACTGAGTTATGATATAAGAGTTATTACAAGGTTTTACAATATTTACCATCTTAAATCTCCACTGCTGGAGGCCTGTGATAGTCTGTTTTTTTTTATTTATTTATTTTTATTTTTTTAAAAAACAGAAGTGAATTTTCAAAAGAGAATTTCCCTATCACAAAAGCAGGATCTCCTACACAAGCCGCTGTTGTTTACGTCTCCTGAAATCCAGATGAGGAAACATGCCACCTACAAGTAACGGCAGTGATTTTAATTGGGTTGCGGCACCCATCAAGAGATAAATAAGCAACAAAAATAATTAGTGTCATGGTTCCTTGTTTGCAAATTGGGGCCTGTAACACTTGCTCCCAAGTTCAGGATGCAAACCTGCTCTTCCCAAAGCCCTTTTGAACCCCATGCCCAGAAGTGATAGGACCTTAAAAAATTAATAGCCAGACAGAAGAAACTGTGTAAGAACTGGACTTAACCAAAAAAAAATTCAAAATGGAAAAAAAATAAATAAATCTGACTGCTGCTAGCTGTGGGGTGCTCAGAAAATAGCAGTGCCAAAGGAAGTTTTGCTCTGTTAATGTACAGAAAAATACTGTAGCCTGATAATTTATAGCAAAGTGAAATAAACAGGATTAATTTAATGACCAATTTATAACAAAATGAACTGCATCCAAAGAGTTTGGATTACTGAGTAGTACTGATCAACATAGCAGTTTTCTATTTTTTGAAGGTGTAGGTAGTAAAAACAAAGTATGCAAACCCAGATGCTTAAATCTGTGCTCTCGAGTATAGATTTGCACCTTTAAAATCCTTGTTCTAATTTTTAAAAGATTCTTAACAGCTCTGCAGCTTTGAAAACCAGAATGCATTGTAAGCACCCAAACAAGGATTTTTTGAAGCTTTAGATTTGAAAGGCTACAACTAAAAATATTGGAAATGAACCACTAAAATACCATAAAGCACCCACCGACTTCCCAACTGATTTCTTTCAGCAGTTGAATCTGCTGGTTACAGATTGAACAGGGAGTCAATAATTCCCATTTCTATTTCCACCTCTGTCAATAAAAATATTTGGGAGCATTTCTGCCAGGAAAGATCATCTTCATATCCTTCCATATGGGATATCAATTTGTCAATGTTGGCTTATGACGGAGGCCTTTGCATTGATCAGATAAAGGCAGGAGCCCCAGCTGCTCGGTGCACGAGCCGGGTGTCAGGGCAGTTGTCTTCCAGCACCCGCCACCACCATGGGTAATTCACACAGCTCCTGTGCTCCAGTTCCCATAGGCCAGACTGTAGCATCCTCTTTCAGACTGCAAAGCAACGCTTTGATTGCAACAGATCATTCGGGATACAAGCAAGTCTAATAAGACCAGCTGCTACTTCTGTAATAGGTAGCTATGAAACTATATTCCTCTTTTGCATAAAAAGCAAGACCCTTATCCAAGAACACAGAAACACTTTTGCCCCCCTGACAAATACCTAAACCTATTCAAAGGTGCAGGTATGCATACATTTATTCCATCTGTGCACTCTATCTGCAGATTAAATACCATTTTTCTGGGTTTGACAGAAAAGAGACCTGGAGAAAAATGTGTTGAAGAAAAAACAGCCAGGCAATGGCTAGCAACTAAAAGCTGCTTCCCACCGCAGGTGTCTCATTTCCCCTGAGGGCCACCTCTTGCTGCTTGTCCCCCCCTCACCCCAGATGTTACAACCCAAAAAAGCAGAGGGATGTGTTAATGCACTGACTGGAGCAAGTCACGCTCTCCATCCCCCGTCACCCTCCTCCTGCTAAGAGGCCAGCCAGCCACCCCAGCGTGCCCACAGCCACCAAGGCGCCCAACATCTACCACGAGGTTCGCAAAGCCAGTTTCATCCAACACACCTTCCTCCTTTCTGCAACTCCAGCAAGGAGAGCAAGACAAGCATGGAAAAGACTGATAAGAGCAGGGTGGGTGGAAAGACCCCATCCTCAGCTGTATAATGCGTACAGTAATGTTTAAAATACCCCATAGGATGCTTTTCAGTGGACAAAATTACGGATGCTGGAGGTAGTAGCTTATCTCCCCCAAGCATGATGATCCCCAGCAGTCCTACCTGTATTCACAGGGACTGACATTCCCCATGGAAGGACCTGACCCAGGCCAGCAGGTCACTTCCTGAGCTGGTGCAGGTGGCAGGAACCAGCGTGGTCCCTGCACAGAGGGACCTCACCACCACATCCAGACGCCAGCTGCTCCCAGGCATCCTGAGATGTTTGCAAGCACAGCACTATGGGAACAAGAAGGGGAGGCAGAGGTGAGAACAGGGTTTTCAGTCTCAGGTGTTCAGGCACTTCAGGGGATAAAAAAAACTCCTTGCTGTAAGCATCGGGAGGGTTGGAGAAGGTAAGATTTGTACAGAGACAAAGGGAGAGACAGAGCTAGATCCCGCTTGTCCATACTTGCTCCTTTCTTGTAAGCACCAAGGGAGCAGAAGCCTTTTTGTGAGCTGGTCTCCATCCCCTAACACGAGTTTTTCCGTTCCTTACCACCACGGTCACACGTTGTCCATGCTGTCACACAGTGCCCAGCCCACCGAGACAAACTGCTGCCTCGCCTCACCAGAGGCTCTTTGTGAAAACGGCCCGGAGCACGTCCTTCCCTCAACTCCCTCCACCCTTTTAAAGGAAAAGACAGAGCTGTGCACTGATTCGGAAAAGCAAAGGCCCCAAAGAAAAAGCAGCTAACCGCTTTTGGTTAGTAATGTGGAAACAGGAGCCTGGCCAGCTCTTACAAAATACACTTTTGACACTGATCTCCCAAACAGGAACAGACTTGTTCGGACTGTATGTACGTGCACACACACCCACACGCACAGATGAGAGAGGAAAACTCAGATCTTCTGGGCTCCAGCCGCCAGCCTCCAATGCTGTGACCCACTGCTGCAAGACCAGCCGGTTGTGCCACCAGCCTTGCAGGGGACCTACCCCATGGGTTGCCAATGCTGCGAAGACCTGGAAGAGCAGGGAGGAAGAGATCAGAGTCTACATCCATCAAACAAGGCAGCTAAATGAATTGCCCTTTACAAGAGCTGTGAGTGCTCTGATTGCAAATCTTTCAGAGTTTGTGACAATAAATCCCACCCCCCATCCTATTAATAAAATATAATAGCAATTCTGAGAATAATGGCCTATTATCTAAAGTCTTAAAATGACAGAGCAATCAAAAGGGAGGTGAAATATAGAGCTGGGAGAAGCAGTTCTGGGGAGCTTGCAACCTCCCCGCTCAGCGCACAGGCAGATTGCGATAGATTTAGTGGTTTCTCAGACAGAAAACCACCACAAAACAAGCATGCCTTATTTTTAAAAAAAAAATATATATATATATATATATATCCGTCAAACACACATTTTTAAACTGTTCTGAGTGCACATATGGCAATTGTTTGCATAGCTCGGAAACATTGCCGGGATCTGCCACCCGAGCCTGCAGAAGATGCCAGGTTGGGCAGTGCAAGCCCCCACCCTCCCACGCTGCAGCTGGCACACGGTTCGCAGGCTCTGCCACCCGAGAGCAACCAGGTGGCAACAAGGACAGCAAGGGTGACGCAGCATGGGTTTGGCTTTGTCACTATTAGAGCAGGTGAGGAGCACCATTTTTTAATATTTTGCCCCATGGGAAATGCAAAGAAAAATGGAATTTAAAGCCTCAAACACATTGAGATCAAAAGTTGTGTCTGATGTCTTTTTTTTTTTTTTTTTGCAGGAAAAGAATGGACAAGTCTACAGTTTGTTTTCAATTCCTTGCTACTTTTGAAACTTAAGAAAATTGTCAAAAACATTAATATTTTTACTCTTTTCCCATTCCTTATAATCATGTCATCATTCTTCCTTCTTCATCTTTTTTCTCTCCTCTTCTTCTGTCTCCTCATTATCCAAGGGTCAAATTCTCCAGAACGCTGTCCTACTCAGTTATACAACCACTAACACAACAAACCACCCTCTGATCCCCTCCTCGCATCCAGCCCCTAATGCAAAAACTGCTTATGACTTAATGATGTTCCTCCATGCTTCATTAGCTTTTATCAGGACCGAAACCAAGATTCGTTCCGAGTCCTGCAGACCTGTCATTCAAGATGGGCATGGGGGAATGGGATAACTTTCTGGCTTTCTCAGCATCATTGGGCTTGTTGCCATCGATTTCGGTGGTGTCAGAAATGTCACCCATGGAGATTATCAGCGATAGGCTGCTGATTCTGTTCCAGCCCCAATTAGCAGCTGCCTGATAATTGTTGACATTGGAGAGCTATGAAGTAAATGGGGGCCTTGATCCAATGAACCATAAAAATAAATAACCATAAAACTATGTCTGCACTATAAAATCTCACGCAACGATTGCCAGTAATGATTCCTGCTATTTATATACGCTACCTGGCTGGGGAAGGCTCTGTGCTTAGACACACAACAGAATCTGCCCTAGCCATCTTTATGAGAGGGTGAAGGGTTGAGCAGGCAGTGAACCTGCACCATTATTGTGCTTGCCCCTAGTAAAACTCAAATCAGGGCTTCAATGTTGCGGGTAGATCAATCATTGTATCTCTGCCCATGGGGTCTTTTTGAAAGGTAGGTTTCAAGCACTTTTACAAAGTTCCGGGTCTCAGATTCAGCCCCTTCTCAAGCCCTAAATGACCCATTAAACGTGGTGGCAAGTCCAGGGAACATCTTCAAATTTGTTTTGAGCACATCTCAAACAAAACATAACCCCATCAAATAGACATTGGCTTGGATTCACCTTTCCTGTCGCCTCACCTTCAGTATTGCTTTAGCATGCATAAGTATATTAAAAAGAACATACCTGCCAAAACCATTTTCAAATCAAAACGTACTGAGTTCTAATTGACTTTCCCCAGAGAGCATTATGTGACAACTCACTTGTGGATGGACCTGGGCTTGTAAAAGTGATCTTGATCTTTGCCAAAACCCAGCTGTGGCTGGTTCTTAATGAGCCACCAGCAGGGCCACAACTTTGTACGCATTTAAAAACTCCAGTACTGAAAACCACGGAAACCTGGTCTTTTCTTACCAGGTCTTCTGCCAGTCCTGTGCTACTCAGTTAGTAGGACAGAGGCAACAGAAGGGCTTTCAATGGTTTATTTAGGGTCCGGTCCTACACAAGTCTGTGTGTCAAGCTCCCATTGCCTTTGAACTGCAGAGGAAAAGCCTTAAAGCTTTCTTAGGGCTGTTCTAACCTATACAAAAGGGAGATTTTAATACTTTGTTGCCTCTACCAAGCAGCTGTGAGATCCCTTCATGGAAGATGACAGAGTATAAAGTTATAATTCGCAAACAGCCTATTGATGTTTTCTCCACAGCAGCCAAATTAATACAATACCAACTCCTTGCCCATGTTCTACGTAATTAATTCAACACTCAGATGACATTTCATTTAATCAAGACATATCATATCTTCTCTTTCAGCTGAAAGAAACACTGAAGTTATAATGAAAACAGGTCGATAGATCAACTACCAACAATTTTTCTCTGTATTTCTGCTGGGCCCTGAAAGACAAAAAAAGAGCTGACTCCTTCGCTTCTTGATCTGCTCCTTGTTTGATATGCCAGTGATATGAGAGTCACTCTTAGGCAGTGAACTTCTCAGAATAAAGACTACATTTTCATTACATTTGTTCACAGCAGGATTGGTAACAATTTTTTTTCCCCCAAAAGCATATTTTCTTTTAAATAAAAAATATATATAATTATCAAACCAGACCTGACCATCTGGTCCTGCATCCTGACTCCAATGGGGATCGGCTCCAGCTGTTCCGAGGGAGGTTTTTTTCCCCCCAATCCTCTGTAACAAGCCAGTTTGCATCCTGAAACAAGAGGGCTTCCATCCCCTCCAAGCTTTTAAGAGAGAATTTGCAGCTTCCCAATTTCCACCCCCAACCCCTGAATTTTTTACACTGTGCTTTCAGAAAGGTAGTGCAGTTAAGGAGGCAGCTAGCAAAATAGCTGGCTTTTGCACCCCCGAAGTATTTACAACTTTCTTTGACATGTTTAACAGAGAAAAGCTTTTCGCTGTACCAGCTATTTCTATATTCTCCATATCTTAGCCAAGATTTCATGAGATAAGTTCAGCTGCCTTCGTATTGTACGCAGAATGTTGCAGCCCCTTTCCCAGGGGACTTCTGGAATTGCCATTCTGGGTTCCTAATGAGGGAAGGAACTGGAATGCTGTAAACTCACAACTTTGTCCGCTTCATGTAAACCAAAGCACAGCTGCAAAATTTGGGAAAAGAAAAAAGTGAGGGAAAAAAAATCTCCCACCACACACATCCAAAATATAAATACTCCTGGCTAGTAAATGTCACTTGACACTCTCACATCAAACCTGTCATCAGCTCCAGCGTTTAAAGGAAAAACACTGTTGGGGTTGAGTTCACAAATCTGTCCTTAGTTCTAATTTACAAGTAACCCTTTTATATTAATTATTCCTAAGTATGCCGTAATGACACATTAAATTTGAATGCAAAATCCTAGTTAAAGTCTGAACAAGCCAAGACCTCTGAGAAGGCACTGCACATAAGAGAAATGTATTGTTTTAAATAACTACCTACTGCTGAGCTGGGGCACAGAACATATTTAGTAACAGTAAAACTACTGGAGAGGCAAGAATATTTTGAAAACAACTCAATTGGGTCCTGCTAACACAGGAACAAATGAACAAACATATATTAGGATAGGTATAATGTTCTTGGTTTTGTTTTTTAAGCAAAGAAATGCAAGCATATATTTGCATAGTCTGCTGATCCCTGGAAGTGGGAGTTATCCTGTCATGGTCACAGATGTAGCAAATGCATGGAAAATGCAGGTAGCAGAAACCATGTTAATTCCCCAGAGACCAAGCAGTTGCAGGGACTATCCATAGTTCAGTGAAGCTTTAAATCAAGTTAGCAAGCACTGGCCTGGTTGTGATTTGCATGGACCTTCCCACAGTGCACCAGGATGTTTTTACCTCATAACAGATACCATCAATGCTAAGCAAATTGCTTGCATAATTAGGCATATTTGCGCAGTGCCGTCAGTTGCAGCTGATGTCACTTGCTGATTATCTTTCTCCTAGTTTTTTAGTCAATGGAAGCTTTTTTTTTTTTTGTGACTCACTAACTCACTATGTAGCACTTATATGCTGTGCCATGCCAGGTATACTTTTAACAGTTGCTCTATTGCCATAGGTGTATTGTTTCAGATGGAGATGGGGTGGGAAGGGTAAATGCAGCCAGACACCTTTCCCACCCCATGGAATGTCATTATTAATTATAATTTACCTTTCATATTAATCACATGATCTTTATAAAGCAATCAGTCATCCACATACCACAATCATAAAAGGATAACATCTTATCATGCCCTGATGAATCATGCTCAGTACATTTTAGGTTTCCCATAATCAGCTGGCAAAAGCGTTCTTTCAAGCAAGATGCCCTTTATTTTAGATTAATAATGAACATCAGGACCCCATAAGAGAAATAAAGGGAGAGCCACTTCTCCAGGAAATGGAGTGATCCTAGAGGAGAAAGTCTGCCCTTAGTGGGGACGGTCACTGTAAGAAGCAGTGCAGAGACAACACCCAACTGCTCGTTACATCATGCCACCCATCCAAAAAAAGGCATACCATACAAGTTCGGTCTCAACATACCATCTACCTGTGGCCATGTTATCACAGATGCTGCCCTAAAGCATAAAATCACAGGTTGATATACAGAGCTGAACAACAGATCAGCAGGGCTGGGGAGGGCTGGTGGTACACATTTAGTGAGATGTTGTCCAAGAGGGGCTGCACGAGATGGCGGGCTGAACAGACCCATCGCTAAGTAGAGCTTTATCCAAGCCATAACAATTTGGAAAGAAGGTGAAAGATGAAGAAGCTGGACCATCATGAGGTGCACGGCTTGCTGGTTCCCACTTTGTTAGCTTTAAGAAATGAAAATATAGTGTACAAAGCCAAAGTGTGACAATGAGGTGACACTCAGGAGATGCTTGCTTGGCTTCAAAAGCAAACAGTTGCTGAAAGCCAGGACTCAGACGGGCTGTATCTGTGGTTTGCAGACAACAATAGACTTTATTTTCTGAGGACTAAGCAGGGCATGAAGCCTTTGACCTGGAGGTTGCTGGTTCAAAACCCAGACAGATTTTGTGAACGATCAAAAGTGGGTACCGCCTGATGGATGTTTGCTTCTTTAAGTGAAATACACAGGAAAGCCCCACTCCAGCTCCCAGTTGCCTTTCAGCACCCAGCAGCAAGACTATCAGGGCAGCCCCACGCCATTAAGCAGAACAAAACCTGCGGTCCAAGGAGTGGCACGCTGGGGTCACCAAAGCCAATCGCGCTGCAACCGCAGCCACAAAATACTTCCCCCAAAGCAGCTTACCATCTACAGTAAAAGACCAAAGGGCAACATTATAATCCTAAATGGAGTAAAATCCAGGGAAAGACCCCATCCAGTCAAGGCAGAGCAGCACTGGGAAGATCGGAGGGCATTTGCATGGTCCTAGCCATGACAGCCCCTAAGCCTTCATGCTTCAACATCATCAGATCATCTCCCCCACTACTCACTGAAATAGGAGATGCAAGGTGCTGGCCATGTCCTAAGAACCTGGCTACCCCTTCATCATCACAGATCTGGAGCTTCTTGCAATAACCATAAATATCTACAGCTCAATTGTTCTGAAACCCGAAGAAGAAAGGCTGCTCTCCCATCACTCTGCCTTCAGAGAAAGGCATGGACAATCAAGAGCATCTGTCAGTAAGGCCAGCAACAAATGACGCTTGTGGCTCTGAACACACATACTTTGGCAACTCTGGAGTGTTTGGGGAATATATTACTCCACAGCAGGCTCCCCCTTACTTGTTTACCTAGGGAGCACACTTAATAAGGAGCCTGTTCAAAAGGCCATGGTTATAGTGCAGTGCTGCTCTGTCGAGCAACCAGGCTGGATTATGTTGTTGATCATTAATTGTTAGGGGGGGAAAGAAAAGCGGGATTAAATTAAAAGCAAACCCAAAATTTATTAGGAACATAGTAAACCAGGCATAAAAAAAAAAAAAAAACAAGGCAAAAAAAAAAAAAAAAAAAAAAAAAAAAAAGACACTCAGCTCCTCCCTATAGCCCTGCCTGAAACCAGGTATGTGGCTCTCATGCTCATTCATGGTGCTGCTCCCCCTCTGTTGGGAACTGCACCTTTCTGCTCCATGCGCTCATCATCTGAACAGCCCATTGCACCCCAAAACCTCAGCCACTCGGGAGGACGTGGCACTGCTGCTCAGGTGTAGTTAAGTGAGGGCAGCAGCTGTGGGGACAGGAGTGGCAAAGGGACACGTGACAGGTGATAGCAGAAAGGGGAAGGCATGAGGAGATGCAAAAAGGAGACATGAGAGGAGAAACGTGAAGAGGCGTGCTTGGATAAAAGAGGAGGAATGGGAAACAAGGGGAGGACGACATGGCTGGGGACACAGCTGGAAATACGTGCTTGGAAGGAGGGTCTCCATGCCCAGTGGGGACTTCAGAGGGAACAGCTTCCCATGGGTCACCACACCAGGGCAGGCAAACCCCGTAAGGGACAACAGCCCATGAGGGACCTCAGGCTGAAACAGAGGAGCTGCAAAAAGCTAAGGAGCAGTGGAGAAAAAGCAGGCAGCATGGAGGAACATCAGAAAGACAACGTTAAGTGCCGACCTTCGCCTCACTGAAGGAAGCAGCTTCACAACAGTGGCACTGAATTTGCAGACCACTGCACAGATGTTACAACACCCCAACACAGGGGGGGTGTTGTCTGACCAGTCAAAAACACAAGAGTAATTGGCTATACATTGAGCAACATAAATTGTTCTAGTGAGGCTCTGAGCCCTCCCTGGAAAATAATTCAGATTCAGTTGCTTGAAAGATTTATCCATCACTTTGCCATCCTTGATGTTGCTTTCAGGACTCCTTGAATTCAGAGATTTCGTGTGGGATTAGCCAAACTCTGGGGAGGATCCTGCAAGCATACAGACATGGTCTCTACAGCCTCAGTCAAGTGAATGCCGTCCCATTTTCATTGCCCATTCCAGTGCCCTACCATCCAAGTTTGCCACCACCATGTCTTTTCAGCATACACAGGTGCAGCACAGGAAAGAGCCTGGTAATCAAAAACAAAAATAAATTAAATGAAACCTTCCAAGAGGAAGCTCTGCAGAGCACAGCAGACAAACTTACGGCACACCCAGGTCTTTCACAAATGGCCAGTCCAGCAAGGACATTTGGCTGATGAACTCAAGTCACCTCTGGCCAACCCTCACACTAAGGGAAGCCACTGACTCAAATCCAGTTTTCCTGACTGCTCTCCCCACCCATCCAAGGAACCCAGCCACTTTGTCATCCCTCTGGAGCTCTCTTGTACTCAGATCAAGCCTCCCACCCTGTTTTCCAAACCAAGCTGGTCTCCTCCTGGCTCCTTCCAACAATAAGGAAAAAAAATTTCTTCAGCAGAAGTCCCAGTATCGTAGGATCTGAAGCCAAATCTCAGTAAGCATGCATGCCTCAGAAGATGACCCTCAGACTCTGTATATATCATGAGAGATCTTTGCTGTCAAACCCCAAGAGAAGGGGCAGTATTCCTCAGCTCAATACAGAGTGCAGCTCTCATGCACCACCTTTTCCTAGAACTGGAGGAAAATAAAAAAATAAAAAAAAAATCAAGAGCAAAACCACAGGCAGATCTTTTGTCTCTGAGCTGCCTACCATTGTGCAGCCAGATGTGAACGGAGTTTAAAGGAAAGGATTTACACAACTGCTTTGCCAGACCAGGCTCAGATAAGACATATGAAAGATCCCTGTACCTCAGTTTCCCTGTCTGCTTTAACTCATGGAAGGAAGAGATGTTGACTAATTAATTTTGCCTGTAAATGAGCGTCACTCCCAGGATAAGGAGTCACAGGAACATAAGGTGGGGTATTAACCCAGAACAAAGGCAAACCTGACAGTAAGTCAGATAAGACAGAGCTGACTCCATTGTTTCTCATGGAGTCTCTTACTTGCAAAATAACCCTAATTCACTGCACGTGTTCAGCTTGGAGAGGCCACTTTCCTCCTAGATACAGCCATGCAACTGCCTCATGCCCTGCCCATAAGCGAGTGGCAATAGAGACAAATTTGAACTGGAATTTAATGAATCTGGCTAATTCATTATTTGAAAGACTCTTATAATGTTTTTCAGTTTTATTTCATCTTTTTTTTTTTTCCTCCAAGCCAGGAGCACCAGATGGCCAATACCAGTCTCATTGCTAGGTACTAATCAGCCACTTCCATATGATATTTGCCATGAAGAATTAATACAATTAGGTCAGGATGTAAAGACATCATATTATTCATGGCAATAAGCCCAGATTTACTATTTATTCCTCCTGCAACTGCCTGCAGCCTGAGTGAGGTCAGCATCCAGGTTCCTCTTCGTTGCAGTGAGCTGAGCTGCTCCATGTCTCACTGCACAGCATTTCTCTTTGCAGCCCTGATTCTTCTTGTTCCACTTCCAGAAATATATTCAAGCTCAGCTTCAGAGAGAAACCTTCCTGAGAGCTCTCCAAGTGCACGCTTAAAAGGATGACTTCCTTATAATATCTCTCACCTTTATTTTTTAAGTTTTAATTTTCTTTCTTTTTCAGTCACTGCAAAGGATGCAAGTGATACGAATTGAGAGCTGGTGACAAGGCTGGACAGACGACCTTCAGCTGGCCAAGCCCGTGCAGCCAGGAGCTCACAAAGGCACAAGAGGGAGCAGGACCACTGCCATTTACTTATACACCCCATCGTGGTGCTGCTTCCTGACTGCTCACCCAGAAGGGAGTAAACAGTGACATAGTGGAGTTTTTTTTATTATTATTAAATCATTGTGGGGTCTTGCCTTCCTTGTATTTTTATCTAAGTCACTGAAATATAAGCAATTTGTCCCACAGCAGAGGCTAGCCTGATGGCAGGATCTAGGTTTGTCTGGGAAGTTCCTATCTGCTCTGCTCTCAGCACATGCTCCCAGTTCTCACCCACATTAAATTTCATTTAGTTTAGTCCTTTCTCCAAAGTTTAAGGCTGTGAGTGTAGATGGAATTGCTCAGGCTTGATTCTTCTCTCTGATAAAAACATGAGACTTGCTTTCAGCCAAGTTGCCTTTCTTTTTCCCCCCCTCTGTGCCACAATATCCCTGTCTCTATCAAAAGCTCCAGCCAAAACTAAAAGCATTCGCTGTGGCAGTGAATGGGGACACAAAGCCAGAAAGCTCTCGGGCTGCAGGACAAAGCCGACAGGGACAGCCGAGGTGCCGCGACAAGTGGCCAGCCCCACATGGGGATGCCGTGCTCATTTCCAAGCCAGGCTCTGCTGCCCCAGGCTGTAGCCAGACTCCCGGAGGGGCTGCCTGCAAGGCAAGCCCTCTCCTGCATCCCACATGATGGCTCAGCTCTGCTCTGCTTCCTCTGGCTACTTACAATTCAAGACATCTGTGTTTACTCCATGACCCATAACGAAGGGTTGTTTTCCCTGGAAGGGCTCCATCACTGCCTCTCTCCTGGTGCCTACCATGTGTCCACTTATTCCCCCCCCCCAGGAAGGTCTGCAAGCTGCTATTTTCAGCACCCTCCCCGTGTGCTAGAGGCAATTCATACTTTGGGACACATGGCAAGGACTGCGGAAGTATTTCCTGTTGTTGCAAGGAGAGGCTTCTCACTAACAAGAAACTGTCACAGTCCTTCAAGGACCTGCACTGCAACGTGGCTGGATGTCCCCTTGCGTGGAAGAGGGATTTATTCTTTCCTTGAAAATCTTACCAACTGGTATCACCTTTCCCAGCTTGAACCCCACTTTTACCCTGCTGGAGTCAAGTTTGTGTGGAGAAACCAGTACAGTGCAGAGCCCACATGAAACCCAGCAGGAGGATAGATGTGGGAATGGGAAGAGATTTCCCCCCTGTACAGCACGGTGCACTAGGCAGACAGGGATCAAAAGCAATTTTTTATTCCTTCATTGACAACATGCAAAGCGAGAAAACTACTGAGAGCCAGAAAGCTTAACAAGTCAGTCACCCCATCTATGGCAACACAATTTCTAAGGCAAAATATATTCTTTGTTACTGCACTTTTGTTACACAAGGGAAACATGGCCTTCTTGCCCCATCTCTGGGTGGAACAGACTACCCCAAATCCACTGGACATGGACATAATTCTGCAAACCCATTTCCAAGCATCTCAGACACAGCCTTCATAGCCAGTCCTATTTCTTATGGTTGTGCAGTGTAGGAAAGGCATAGCCCCTCCTAGGAGGCCAGCCCTCACTCCGGCAGCTGAGCACCCCTTCATTTTTCTCCTGCATGACAGCAGGATGACCGAGTTGTCATCTCACCACCTTCTTGTGGCAGGACACCAAGGGACACTAACTCACTGACCAGGACCAACCTCCTGAACTAACATCCTTCACGTTCACATAAATCCTTTCTCACTCTTCCATTTCACTTTGTGACCCCCCAGGGGGGATTTAAAAACATAAGTCCAAAGTGTTCCTTAATATTAATACTATTATTGTGTGGTAGGGGAGATTAAAAGGCACAGGTAGAAATGGGGGCTAAGTGGAGCAGCCAGGTTTAGTGGATGGGAGGAGAAGCACTTGCCGGGCAGAGCAGTGCAGGGAGGACGACAGTGCTGGTTGAACGAGCAGTGGGATTGAAGCAGGGAGACTGAGCACCAGCAGCGACCCAGCTGGATCCTAACAACCCTTACAGCCTGGAAAGGGAAGTTTGTTCCCTTCCTACAGGACCCAATTCCCTTCCGCTCCCTTTTGCCCTGCGCTGACATTCCCTCACCACTCTGACAGCAGGGAGGTGTTTGGCTGGGGCACTGCACAGGGACAGATCCCAAAAACAGCACGTGTGTGCAGGGAGGACGGGCTTTGAAGGCAGACAGCCTCAGGTGCGAGCGCTGACTGCAGACATTCCTGCAAAGCAGGGGCAAGAGATTTGTTACCTGGAAAGGGCTGATGCCTGACGAGTGATGTCTTCATCGAGCTGTCCAAGTGGGGGTTATTCTGCCTGCAGGCAGCTTCTGCTTCACCAGGGCCAGGAGCACACATGCAAGAGACTTTGTAAGGTCCTTAAGATGTCTGTGAAAGAGGCAGGGGAAGAATTAGCTGGGGAAAGGGTGCCTTTCCTGTTCCCGTACCAGCTGGCTGCTGGTGGGGAGACATGGAAGGCCCTCAGCCCTCCCGCCTGCTTGCACGCTCCCCAGCATGGGACCTGCAGGAACATGTTCCCCCTAACAAGCTCATGTCACCAACCTGGCAGCCCGCCCGCCACAGGGGAGTGCTGAGAGCCACGGCTCTGGAGAACAGGCAGAGTGGGACACGTGGGGTTTTCAGTATTTGTCCGATTTCCAGACCCTTTTTCAGTGGAGCTCTATTCCTCTGGATGGAGAATGCTTGGCTAACGACAATAAGCCTTGTTTTCCGAGTAACTTCTCACAGACAACTTGCAAGTAGCCCATGCACAGCTAGATGGAAATCAGAGGGAGGTTTACTGGGAGAGAATATTTGGGTATGCTGTGGGAAGGAGCAAGAGCCTGAAGGAAAGCCCATCACACAAGACAGTCAGGCTCCTAAGTTTCATACCATCCATACTGTTGGACAGTCCTGTGCCCTCTGAAAAGTGAGCATGTTACTCCACACTTCACTCCCATCATCTTTAAATTCAGGCTGGCTCATTACTACTACATTTTAGAGTCAGCACATAAGGCTTAATTTATTAGTGCCCATAAAATCCTTCACATTGCATGGTGGGAGCTTTCTGCAGTGCAAACCTCACTGCCACCTTCAGCTGCCAGAGCACACACATCACTTCTTGGTCTTCACCAGATCACAGCAAGAGACTTCCTTGGTAGCACCAAAATGTGACATTTTCCTACGAATTGGGATACCTTACCCAGCCCAGATTTCAGTGCAGGCATCACACTCCTGCCTTTCCCTACAAAGTCAGGGGCAGACAAGGAGCCCTGGGATATAAAGGGGAAGCAAGGAGACATCTTCCAGATCAAAGACAAGTTAACAGACATGCAAACAGGTACTCCCTGCCTGCTCTGCTCAGGAATACTTTCAGGTTTGGCCAACCCCCTTTTAGAGATACATTTCAAGTGCTGTTTTTGAAGGTCCTCCAGGTGAGAGTCTCAGCTATAAACCCCATGGCTAAGGAAAGAGTGAAACCCAACCATGCTTCAATCCACCTCCCCACCTGAGGACATGCCAGCATTACACTGGCTTCTGAAGCTCCAGGTTTATGGCTCAGCAGCACAGAGGGCAGGAAAAAGGATGACCTTGCTTCTTTTCTGAAAGATGCAAGGTCAGAGGGGTTTTCCTAGTCCACGTTTGGAAGAGGACTGAATATAAATACTGTGGGAAAGGGTAACTCCTTGTGTTTGCATTCAGTCTTGCAACACTACAGGTGCTGGCAATTTGTTTTCCAGTCCATCCCACCAGCCATTGCCACCACATGGGGCAAAGCAGGGCACTACAAGTGCAGGTTGAAGACTGGATGAGAATCAGATGAAGAATAAGATACATCACCTGATGCTGGGAGGACCCAGGGAGGGCCTCGTGCTCTGCAAATGGAAGCCATCTACTCCTGAGCAGTCCCATGTCTATTCCAGCAAATACATTTCCACTTGATGCAATCCCCTCCAAGACATGTCCAGAGGCTCAAGCAACCAGAGGGCCCCCAGGACTCACAACTCGCCCCCAGGCAGACTCACCAGGGGCCATCCAGAGGGGTTAAAAGGCTTCACATATGGCTCGTTGCTCTTCCTTTTATCCTGGTCATCTCCAGCAGGCAAAGGAGAGCTGGAGGAGGTGGGGAGAGGGTTAAACTTGAGGGAGGCAGGGAAAGAGCCTGGCCAGGGTTTTTTAGCACAGCCAGCAAGGAGGCTGCCTGCCTGCCTCGGGGGACTATTAAGGGACTATGGTGACTTTCATCTCCAGGTCACCAGTTCAAATCTGGTCCAAGGCAGGGACAACAAAGGTATTATGTGAAATTAATTGCTGGTCTCAAGTCCAATTCCGAGTACATGTGTGTCCATTTCAGCAAAACTTGCACCAGCCAAAGGCCACTGGAGCACAGAAGCAGAGAAGTGAAGAGTGATGAAGCTCCTGCCTCATCCTCAGATGGAAATCTGCCTTTGGCAAAGGTCAGCATGACCAAACAGCACTCCTTGTCCTGCTCTATTTCCAGGGGTATTGTTCTCACACCACGTACTCTTTTGTGGAGAAATAATTTCAAAATGCATCTCAGATTCACATACCCTGAGTCAATAATTCAAAGTAAAAAGTAATCCTAAACGTGATGCTGGAATCCTTCTTTCCCAAATAAAAGTGTCCAAGATAACAGAATGGAGTTAGACTGGGAGATATATAAGACAGAGGCAGTCTTTTTGTTCCAATTTTGCACAGCAGCTCCTGACCCATGAGTGCAGGCAAAAGTGCAGCTTGAAGACCCCACTGCTTTGAGCTATAACAGTGCAGTACTGCTTCAGGCTCTTGCAGGGGGACATCAGTGCTCTCATTTCAGTTTTAAACTGAATAAAAACACTTGAGAGAAAACAACTCATCCAGATGTTTAAAAATACAAAGCTAAACATCAAAATATTTTTAAACACACTTTCATGGAAAACTGACCAAGCTGCTTTAACAGAGCAGGGAGCTACCGGACACAAACAAGAGGGTCCACAGCAAATTGTCCAAGCAGCAGACCACACCATTTGGGCACTAGACAGTACCTCCATACCACCACATTGGTCTAAGGAAAAAAACCATGAACCTATCTCAGTTGTTCCTGGGGTGTCTTTAGGGCTGCCAGAAAGCAGTGGCACTGGATACAAAGGGACATTTCCTAGTCTTCCTGGACAGCGCGCTCCCAGAGGAGGGCCAAGCAATGACTCCAAGAGCTCACAGCTTTCATTTTCCACCTTTAGACTGGGCCACCCAGGGCTCAGCCCAGCTCCCACACTGCAGCAGGCGGTGGAAGGACAGCTCTCCAGCCTCAAGGATGGACTCGTCCCCCACCATGCTCACCCACGAACACCAGCTCCCTCACGCTAACCAGAAGCATTACCTTGTTTAATTTTTCAATCCAAAATGACAGCAGATGGTCTCAGCTGGGAGATGTTGCTTGCCCCTGGAGTTGCAGCTGCATCTCTCCTCTCCCAATTAGAAGCAAATCTGCCTCCTGTCAGGCAGTGGCTCATTTTGCACATACAGCCCACCCCATATTGGCTTTCATTTAAAAATAAAAGATTGCCTTTTCTGAGCTGCTTATTGCTGCTTGCACTGACAATAATTCTGTGGAAATTGGTCGTTGCCACTGCTGATGACCATTAGCATGCTGACCTGCTTTGACTTTGCCATCAGCTTTGAATATCAAATCAGTGATTAACGACCCCCAGAAATGACCCTGCCAGGAGGATCCCTGTGTTTCTCCAAGAAGGTACTCTCTGAACTGGATCATTACAGGAGCTTGTCATTTGTCAGCAATTTAAAAGCTGATAAGTCAGCAGTGCACGCTCAGGGATGAGACTCTGCTGGTTTCCTTGATGAGTCTGCTGCACTTTTCCTTTTTCACCAGCAGAGGCACATACAATTAACACGGTTATGGCCAGTCTTCTTTGGTTAACTGTGTCAGAGAATAGTATGAGAATCACTCCTTGCTTGCCCCCTTCTTATCCTTTTTCCCAGAGGATCTATTATTTACTACCTGAGGCTGTGATTCAAAACATTTTTTTTTGCCACAGTTACAGCTCAAAGACATGAGAAAAAGTGGTGTAGAGTACCATTCTGATAAAAAAAACTCATTTTTCCAGCTCCAAAAATGATGACTGGTTAATGCTAATACGTAAAGCATCTATGTTGCATCTGACTTCCTACATGCCTACTTCCTTGGCATGCAAGTGTAAAACTAAGTCCTGTACTTGCCAACAGATGATCCAGATCAGACTTATTACGGACGGGTCCAATGCACAAAGCCAGCACTAACGATTGTGAAACTACATCCTCAGAGGCAGGCTGCTGGGCAAAACAGACCTTTGTCTGCCCAGCTATCTTAGCTGCTCATAGAAAAATAAAGCTTTAACAGTGCAACAAAGGCCAGGCCAGAAAAGAGCATCAGAGGCCGTATATCCACCCTAACAAAAATATCCAGTTGTCCCTTTGATACTTTTACAAGGGCTTTCTAAAGAGCTCCCTGGAGTTGCATCAAGACCAAGCACTGCAGAGAGCAGGTGAGCCACGCTTAGAAGCTGCCTTCACATCTGCAAGTGCTTTATGGTCCTAGCAAGAAAAAGAGAAAGGAAGAGGGGATCCTCTGTAATGAGGTTATTACCAGTGCCTGGCACTGCAGCAAGGTTGTATAATGCCTGCTGCACTCCTTCCTCCTACAGGAAGGGAAAACTCTGGGTGGGAAGGACTTAAAGGGCTCTGGCTGAGACACTGAAGATACAAGCTCTCAATAGAGTCAGGGGCCACGGATCAATTTGGCAAACAAAGGAAAATGTCCAGGATTTTCAGCAAAACAAACAGCAAAGTCTCTACCAGTAGATGCACTCACATGGTGGGAGACTTGATTTATCTGGCAGAGAAGAGGCTAAATTTAGATTTACTGGACTGCACTTGGTGCATGACTTCTCTGTGACTCAGTTTCCTTTTTACTTGCAAAGGGTTAACTCTGAGACTCAAGGATCAGCAGAAGACCCTATTTCCTTTGGATTCATCTATCCCTACTGTGAGCACGAGCTGTAACAACCAGGCCCCAGGAGGAGGGAAGCCATCTCATTTTTAAGCCGAAGCCTGTCATTCACATCAGCATTGCCAGCATGCTCAGAGCTGCACAGAAGGAAGCTGCTCCCCCGCTGACCCCATTTCTCCATGCAGCGCTGACACAGAGCCCTATACTTCACACAGCAGCAACCCGAGCTCAAGTAGGCATCCTCACCCTAGCATATTGATGAACCATATCCCACTAGCAGCCTCTGGAGACTCTTCCTTCCAGCATACACCCTGCAAGCTGTGCAGACAGCTCTGCATTCTGCAGCTGCAAGCAAGGAGAGAGCCAGAGCCACAACAGCACCTTCCCTACCTCCTGCTGCTTCCCCAGCCAGCACCATGTGGCAGGAGCAGGGATGGAGCCCTAGCTGGCCCTTAGCAGTGGCTGAACAGTGCGGCACCTGCCACCAAACCCTGCCAAGGCCCCTTCTCCTACCTGTAATGGAAAACTTCCTTCCATGCTGGAGATATTTCTTCTAAGCAGTTTTACTTGCTCCGCTGCAGTCCCATTCCCCACCCCTCACAGATCTCTCTTTTGTTTTTTAATCCTCCCACTTGCTTTGCAGCAGATTTCTAAATCATAATAGCAAAAATAAATATATAACCAAAACACTCCCCCCTTTTAAACAACAGCTATTTCCTTTTCCATCTTCCCTCCCTCCCTTTCCTAAGTTCGGTGAGGAACCAGCACCCTCCAAGGACCCAATCAGAGCTTCTTATCAATTAGGGTAATTGGCACCCAGCTGAGCCTGTCTCCCAGTTGGGACCCATTAACACTCAATTAAGACAACCCCAGGCGGTGCCATCCTCCCCGTTAGAGCTCTTCTCTCTATCAGTTCATGGGTCTGCACACAAAACCCTCTCGAGGCAGTGCAGAATTGCCATGTAGTTGTCCATCCATTTTATGTCTGGAAAGGCATGGATAATAATAATGACTGTAATGAGCAGTCTGTGTTCTCAGGGAGCTTTGTACATAGCTGCTTTCCTTGGGCTTGAGTTGTGCAATCAGCCTTGTCCCCATGTCCCCTCCTGCTTTCTGAGGAAAAGGCAGAGATGTGGAAAGTGTGGGGTGTCACCATGCAGAGCTAGCTTGGTCTTGGTGGCATCAGGCTGGGGAGCAGTGCCTGGTGCCTTCTGCTACCTGCTAGGTCCAACATCTCACTGACTGAGATAACAGCACCTTTACTTCTCATGGCCCAGGGTAGACCTTTTCAAGGGCTTTTTTTGTTTTATGTAATCACAAAGGTCAGAAAGCAAATAATAGCAACCCAAGACATGGGAAACAAAAGAGCTCGATAATATTCCTTAACCTTGTGCTTTCTTTAAAGTCTTGATTCGCTTTGGCTGGTTGTTTGGAGCTGGTGTGTCAGGACACTTTCACACAGGCAGGGAGCTGACCTGGTTGTCCTCTGTGTCCTCTCCTCCACTGCTTCCAGAGCAGCCTCCTCCACAGGGACCTCCAAGGATGCAGCCCCTGTTCAACCACATAACCCTGGGGAAAAGAGAAACCAGCCCTCTCCCCACTTGAAGTTGTCAGCATTTTGCTGATCCCTCTGCAGCTACTCCCTAAACACACCTTAAATACCCTGTCAAACCCACAGGAAAATGGGGGGCGGTCATTTTGCCCATAGGGTTTGACCCACATCCACCTGCCTGCCTGCCTGTTCAGGCCATAGGGCAGGACCTGTGCCTTGCTCTGTTGTGCAGCCCCAGGCAAACCAAGGCTGCCAGGGAACGGCACATTTTCCTTCCTTTCTCTCCTCTGTGATTTATTTCTGTGCCACACATCTCCAAACAGCACATGAACTTTTGGTCTAGTTTTAATATATACATTAAAATATCCATGTCTGCATTTCCATGTGTATATAAAAGCAGGGGGACAGGGAAAGGAAAATTTGTCAGATGACCTAGCAACTCAAAGCCAGCCAGAAGGCATTACTTCTCCCATGTTTCTGAAAATAGCTGGTGCACATTTGACTTCAAAGTAATAAACAGTACAGACATTTTCCAGCCATATTTATATCACTGTAGGAGGACTCAGCAGGAGACTGGGTTAGTGAACAAGTTTTTCTCTCTGCTGCTTGTGCTCTGAATGAAGCTGAAGCAGTATGTCCAGAAAAATCATCTCTTCTCAGGCACAAATCATTTTCTCTTCCCCCACTCTTCTCTGCTTCTCCAGGAGGTTCAGGGAATTCACACCAGCACCAAGCAATAGTCCCACCATGTCACTGCTGGGATCCAGCTCGCAGGAAAGGGGGGATCTGGTGATGCTCTGACTGCTGGGCTTTCTGGCTCTGCCTGGTGCGTGGATGCCATCTGTCTCAAGTGTCTGAAGTAATTTACTTCCAATTTTTGAGGTGTTTGAACTGATGATACTAATTTACGTCCAGTGTATGAGACACCTAGTGATTCTCGTTGTGACTGACCTTCTGATCACTCTGCTATTTAAGCCTGAAAGCATTCTGCTCATGTTCTGAGATCAACCACGTTATGCCTGGAGCCTACCACTGCCTTTACGAGCAGTCTCCTAATTGGCACTTTGTCCTGCAGTTCCAGATGCCAGACGTCCCACCAACATGGGCATCACCTTGCAACTGATCAATCACACACGATCCACTTGTGTCCTTCCTAGGGATGCTGACGGTGAAGTGGAAGCGCTTTGGAGATCCCCAGACCTCCCAAACACAAACAATGGTGAATCAGAGAGCTCATTCACAGGGAACAGATGCTCTCAGATAAAATCCCTCTCGGGAATTTTGCACCAAACTGTGGCTCAGAGAGTGCTAATTCGGGCAAGGACCTTGCACAATAGACCTGTGATCATCACTGGGCTTCGTGGGCTCGACTTTTTCCATCCTGTACAAATAACAAGAAGAAAAGATGACTAAGGATATGTTCACGCTGGCCTGGAAATAAGAATCTCCTGAGATCTATAGCCATCTTCAACACTTACTCTTCAGCAATCTCAGGAAAGCCATTTAACCATCCCGTCTCTGGTTTCCCTCCTAGAACACAGCTCATCTATCATACTAACTATTGCAGCAATTCAGGCTATTTTGCAGGTGAGTGGGCGACGCACCCCACTTGGCTCTCTGCTGAGGCTGCCTGTATCAACTGCTGGGCGATCAGTGTGGGAGGCTGAACCCCCCCGGGTGGCATGGCTGAGCTTTAGCTTCTGTTTATGGTGAAGAAGCAGCAGCTTCCAAAAGCCATGTCCTAAAAGCCATCCAAATTGTCATCCAACACAGCCACCAGAAAACACAGGTTCTGCATAAGCTTTCCTTCCATATGTGTTGGTGGGAGGAGGAATAATTCTGCCCTTCTTGGGTGGAAGGTAGAAAATCATTTATATTCTTTTAATTAAAGACTTTTAAGTATTTTTTCAAAAAGGAAAACCTTCACCTATTGCTGAATGGCAGCTATTTCTAGGAAGAACTTGGCCAAAGAACCAGATGAGAAAGCCTTGCACTGTTCCTCCGAAGGGAAGAAACAGGTGAAGGGGCCACTGGTCACCAGATCAAAGCAGAGCTGCCCCCTTTGTAGTGCCCATGAATGAGACTTATTTCATCCTCCTAACAAGCAGGTCCTGGGTGGAAGATGGCCGCATCGATTCCCCCGCCACTACTTTTATCGGCTGCAGCAAAACCAATCAACTTGATGTCATCGACGGCTTTTGAGAGGTTGGCTAAGGATCTCTGGAGGGCGAAGGGGACAATACAACCTGGAAAGTCCTCCTTCCTTTCAGCCTGCCCTGCACTTCCCCTTGCCTTGTTTTCCTTCTCCTCTTTATTAAGCTGCTTTTGTGGGCTTTCACCCATTCTCTCCAATAGTGAAAAAGTCCTAGCGAGCGAATATCCTCCTCCTTTTTTTCCCCCTTTTCTATCATCCTTTTTCAAAGTGGTGTTTGCAAGGGATCGCAGGGCTTTCAGCGCGCAGGGTCCCCGCCACGCCGCTTTGTTGGCTGCCCCAGCATTGTGCTTCCCAAGGCACTGCAGGTGCAGCGGGGTTTTGTCTGGGTGTTAAAGGCGGCTAATTAGCCGGAGGGAGGGGAACGGAGATTGCGGCGGCAGCATTCCTTACACAGAGGCATTCAGGTTGCACAGGACCCGGGATTTGCCTGGTTAGCGTGATTTCTGTCCCCGCTGCGAGAAGGGAGAGCTTTCGGGAGGCAGGAGCACACCCTGCGTGGGTTCGCTTGCCTCCTCGGTGCTCTGCTATCAGGGGAATCATCTCGGATGGGGAGAATAAACTGCAGTTGGCTCTCCGCAGCACTTCCACACCCCAGGAATTGCGAAACAACACATCGGCTCAGGCAGCTGGGGAAAGGCAAACACAAAGCCAAAGAAACCCGAATAATCTGCATGTAAAAATACCGCGTGCAGCCCCAGCATTGAGGGCTAATGAGTGAGGGTCTGTCCGGACTTCAGCAGGTTTTCTTCACAAGCTGTCATGGAAATAAATCTGTAATGCACACCATACGCAGTGTACGTGGCATTCACTCTGGGTATTTGTTTTAAACGACAAGAGTCCTACCTTGGTTTCATTTGTCACTAAAAAGGAGGGAAAAAAAGGCTTAAAGTAAGGAAAAATAGAAGCAGTTTGACCCAGACCAAGAACATCAACGGCAGCAATCTCACCAAATAACAAATATGAGTTTCATCCCAGGTGCGAGCCTGTGCTAGCTCCGAGGCATCTGGCTCCAGTACCGCTCACAGCAGCGCGTGAACTCACCTCGAGCAAACCACACCAACAGCCCAGGAACCAGGGCACAAACCTCCGTGGGCTGGTAGAAACAAAACGAGAAGTTGCTGGGAGCTGAGGATCAGACATCCCCAGGGTCCTCTGAGTTCGCTTTTCCAGAGCGAGAGAATTTCTCTTTATTCACATCTCCCATTTGTGAGCCCAGCCAGGGCAGAGCAAATTCCATGTTGACTTAGCAGCATTTTACATTTATTTTGGACTCGCTTTGTGCTGGTGTGAATAACTGCGTAAGTATCAGAGAATCAGGGGAGCAAAGATGTGCAAGTAAAGCAAAATAAGCCATACAGAAGCTGTAAAGGAACACTTCCAAAAAGTCAGTCAAGTATTTTTGATCTACAGAAGTTATGCATCTATGTTAAGTCCTGGTCCAGGTAAAAGGTGCTAGATAACTCTGCCACGAGTCAGGTCAAAAATTAAAAATCTCATATTATGTTTCCCGTGTCCAATGAAGGACAATTGTGCAGAGACCATGTTTGTAGGAGTTTTCCACAAAGGGTTTCAGGCAACATAAAATGTTCCTGGCAACACTTTCAGCTGTGTGTCCCAGAGACACTTAACTCTGTACTTAATTCAGGTTTAATAGGCTGTGATTATATTAAATAAATACCAGCTGAACTGATCATTTAATACATAGTTATAGCTCTTTAACAGCCATGCAATTGACTGTTACATCTCAATAAATGTATGTTTTTCATCGATCGCCTGGTATTTTATTTAACATCCCATAATTGGCTTCCACAAGTCTCGGACCTTCAAAGCCCTGTTGGGGGTCACCCCAGCCTGCTGCACCGCTCTCCAGGATGGCAGTGGGAACGCACCGAATAGCTTCTGAGCAACTCATGGCAGACAAATGTGCTCCCCTCCGCCTCTCCCGTGTGGTTTCAGGGGATGCAGAAGGCTTCTTCACATCCCTCCTGGCCCCGCCGAGCTGCTTGGGGCCAGTGAAGCAGCTGCGTCCTTCCACCCCAGCGCTGGCCTCCTCTCAGGAAGTCAGAGATCATTCTGCTCTCAACAGGCTGTAAAGAGTTTAAAGCTTTGAGAGGCTCTAGAAATGGATAATCCGGATTTTATACTTTAAAATTCATAGTTCTGTGCCCATCGGTGCTTTAAGTTCACTGACAGATATTTTTGTTTTCCCTTTTGCCATCCTGCAGCTCCTTTGAAGACACTTACTCAGCTAGGAAGCATCTTTATTGCAGCGCTGTCAGGCGTCTGAGATGATCAGAAGATGTATAAATAAGAAGTTGTTTCTAAAACCTGCATCCATCCACAACCCAGCAAACTGAATAACAAGCCGTTATTAAAAGCATGTTTGTTGAGATCTGACAACTGCACAACAGATACATGCAGTTTCTGCTGCAGAGTTGTTTAACCTAACTAATCACTTAACATCTCAAAAGGCAGTGTCAAAATAAAAATGATACATACCAGCATTTAATTACTTTCTGGTGTTGCTACAAACAAAATGGGTTTTTAAGGGATACATTTTGCAGAGGCTTTTATCCGAGCACCCACAAACTCTGAGCAGTGCCAGTTCCATGTACTAGAAACACTGAATTTCTGTGCTTCATCAGCAATTGCACAGTAAATAACAGGTTATTCGTCTGATTTGTGTGTGTCAGTGTAAGGTCAGTGAGTGAAAATATAGATGTCATTTGAAAAGTAGCAGGAAAAAAAAAGAAAAAAAAAAGGAAATCTGTGTTTTTTTTCACTATTTAGTGCTGCCCACCATTTCAGAATAAAAAAGACAAATCCCTCCCCATTGCTGGCTGGTGGGAGCTGCGCTTTCGTATTCAGACTGCAGCACTGAAGCTGGTAGTTAGAAATGCTCAAGAGCTAATAAACACTTCTCAGGATTTAGCACTGGAGAACCACATGGTAAGGAATAGACAATTCTTTGTTATCATCATACATAGCCCCTTCCTTAAAATGCCCTGACACGACTTCTCAGGCAATAAATCAGCTTTCTTTTGCTAATGTGCTAAAGCCCATCTATGTACCATAAAAGCTCTCTTTTTTCTCCATATTCCATATCCATGTGATGGCTCTATTCTCAAGGAGGCACATGTGCATGCAAAAAGAAAATACAGATCTTGCATTTCTGAGAAATAGTTCTTTTGGTGAGTTAATACTCCTCAGAGCAAAGGGAGAAATCTTGCCCTCATCCAGCCAGCACGGTCTTTATTTGCTCTATATTTTCCTGACACTGTCACAGCTCTGCACCATTCCATCATATGGTAGAGGTATTAATTCACTATTTCCTGCATTATACAATCCCCACTTCCTTTCCAGTTTTCTCACTCTAATGATGCTATAATAAAAAACAGAGGTAATAATGAAATTGGAAAATAGCGTAATTTCTAGCTGGCAAAGGGAGTTGCTGGAATGGAGTACAGCTCTGGAAGCTGCTTTGCTACTGGATTATTAGATGAGGGTTTTGAACAGTGTTTGTATGACTACTTGTGAACTGCCTCAACAATCCAACAAGCCATCATACTGGATCCCAAAACCAGCAGATGCAGAAAAGATGGTCAAAGCCAGGTAGAGCAAAGAATCAACAGGGCAGGTGGGATTACATTCAATATTGGCAGAGAAAATCCTTCAAATAGTTTGTTGTTGTTGTTGTTTTAATGGAGTTAAGCTAAAACTGTTGCGTGCTCCCAACAAAAAAGGATTTCAAGATGCGGGGTATTGCTGTATGGGGCACAGGCTTTGCTTCAGGGGAGTCACTCCTGATTACACTTGAATAAACAGGATCTGAATCAGGACATTAAAATGAATTTTTAATGAGCAATTTGGAGATAACATTTCAGCACACCCAGAGACACACCTTCCCCACATGCTCTGCTGATTTTCAACACTTTTCATGCACCTATGACAATTCCTTGTACAGATGCCTGTTCCCAAAAGGAGTCCTCATACGGTTAAAGATACCGATCATCTTGCTGGCTTCAACTTCCAGAACTCCTAATACCAGGGGGAATGACATTTCAAAAGCTGTGCACTCTTGGGAAATGCAGTAATATCCTTCAACCCTTATTTGCAGGCTGAGTTTGTCATTGGAGAAGTTCTCCAGGCAATCTGAAATGCAACGGGTTTGCTTGAGCTCTGGGCAGAGGGTGCCTGAAAGCTGCACAGATTCTTACTGCAGTGATATCAGGATGTCACAGAGCAAAGAATTTGCTGATTTAAAGAAAACCTAGGCATTTCTCACCCACGGTATCCATCATCATTCTTCAGCCGTATGAAGGGGACAGTACCTTGGATGCTCTTCCCAACCGAGCAGAAGAAATACCCTCCTATTCCTGCCACATGGCCAAAGACACAAATGCAAGACAGGGAACCACATCCCCAGAAATGATGACATGCCACGGACATGGCTTCAGTCCATCGAGAAGGAGGATTTCCAGAGGAAAATGCAACTTTCAGCTCTGTAGAGAGCAGGACCCCAGCCAGAGCATCCCTCACACCAGGATCCCAGGAGCCCGACACTGTGGGCAGGCAGAGAGGAACAGGGGATGAGGGCTCTCCTACAAGCTCCAAGAGCTCACACTGAGCAGTCGTGTCCCTGGACCCCTGTCGTGTCCCAGGCAAAAAAATCCTTGTTGGGAAGGCAGTGGGAGAGGGCAATTCAGCATTCATCTGTCCTGATGAAACAGGAGTCTGCAGCCAAACCCTTCAGTCAGTGCTGCCTTGCTGAGCACCTGCAATCAGAGAGCATTTTGGGGTAATAAACAGCACCGAGCCAGCTGCAGCACAGCCTTGAGCAGTCAGGCTTTGGTGTCTGGAGTCTTTTAAAGTCCAGCAAGAGCCTACTGAATGGGGAGCAGCATTTACACAGGTGGTGGTGGACTGCAGCTGGGCACAGAGGAGGGCACAGCTAGCTGGGTGGGTATGGAGCAGAGTTAGATGCCTCCAGGGACACCAGACCTCAGCATCCATCTCTCTGTGCCTTGCTGACAGCACTGTCCAGCAGCAGCAGGAGAGGACATTCCCTGGCAATGGGAAGCAGATCCCAGGCTGCAGCAGGTACTGGGCATTGTTTGCTTTTCCTCTGAAGGGAATTTTGTGCCATCACTTCTTTGTGATCCAATAGCTGTCACCTGCAACTTCCAGAGTTTCCAAGCCTGATATGGCACCATTCATAACCTGTCCAAGTGCCCGATGAATGCAGCATCTGAGTGTTCTGACCTTGCAACCCACCTCACCTCAGTTTTTCCATAATCTGCAGTCGGATACGGTGGTGGTTTCATTTGTTCAGGGTATGTGGGCAGAGAGAGGTGTCTGTCAACTGATGATATCAGGTTGCTTAATTTGCTTTTACTTTATATCTGTCCTTACAAAGAGTGTCTAGTGGGGGAATAGAATAGGTCCAAACACAAAACAATGGCTGCAGGTGGGAGGGACGTACAGAATATACAGTCCTCTCCTTGCAGTACAAACCAGCCCCTGCTAAATCCCTCAGCAGGCATCAGCAGCTCCTGTGGGCTTCAGCCTATCAGATGAGCTAGCAGAGGATGTAGGTAGCCTGAGTGGTTAGAGCCAAACTAGAACTGGTTTTGGAGCAGGTATCCGGAGACAGAGAAAGCCAGGGTTGTGCTAAACCACAGGGCTGGGCTGCAGGGATGCTCAGGGCTCAGCACATGGCACATCGCAAAGGCAAGAGCAACTGGTGGGGTCACCCAATTATCTCTGCCAGTGGCGGGAAATGGCTAGTCCCGGTCCTGCAAGACTGATCTGAAACAGGTTTGCCCAATGGTCTTTCCAAGGCATTAATAAAAGTCTCTTGTCTTCACAGGGTACTTGTCAGCTGTAGTTTGCAGTGTTTCATTTACAGCTCCTTCTACTCTGCAAACACAAGCTGCTCTTGTGTTTGCAGACATTGGCAGCCTGTGTTAGTTAATCCTGAGATGCTATGAGTTTTCTCAGCCTCTGCACAGTCACCATTGACCTCTGCATCCACAGAAGGACTCCCCCCTTTCAATGCACTTCTTGCTAGATGTCATCACAGCCGTGTTCAGCCATCCTGTCTGTGCAGGACTGGCCCTCTGGAAGCAGCACGTGCTGTTTCCTTCCTCTGAACTTATCCTTTCACGCACACCAGCAGCTCCCCTTCCTCCGCACGGGGCAAAGGGTACAGCCCTGCGCTTTTGTGTGTGGCCACCAGTTTGCATGGACATGAGTAATATCAAATTCAATCACAACAACAAATGATCTCTGTGCTGTTGTCCTTTCAGCATCCCTTCCTGCTTGCCAGAGCACTGGCTGCAAACAGAAGTATCTGCATCTTCTCCACCCTGACATCCATTTATTCCATTGCAGGAATGATCAGCTGGCTGTTTACTTTCTCTATGCTTTTTGCTCTATGTTCTCTTTTGCTTCTTAACAGCAGTGACTAACAGAAAGTTTGTTACCAAGATTTAAGTTGTCGTTGTGCACAAAACCCACCTGGATTCCCCATTTTGCTCTGGACTTGAGATTCAGTTTACAACTGGCAAGAGCACTGTACTGTTTTGGGTGGCAGTGATGTACCAGACTCTCATTCACACGCTGGTCTGAATCCCAGTAAAGACAGGGGAGCCAGCATGGGAAAAGCCCCAAGGAAAGCAAATGTTCATCCAGACTGATTTCATTGCAATGTCTCTGCTCATATCAAGGCTTAGCTGGGATCTGAATGCTTATTTCCAGTGCAATAATAATCAGGGTAAACCTAACTACCCCAAAGAGTTAGGGAGAAGTATTCAAAGCCATTTTATAGCACCACTGCTCGCTCCCAGCTCCATTCCCTGCAGCAGGAGGAGGAGGAAGGAGCCCTTTGCCTCGCTTCTCCCCGCAGTCTGCAGGCACAGCCAGGTCCTGCCAGCAAACCATGGCCAGCAAGGAGAACACCCGTCCCTGAACCTTGCTGTGCCTTCACTAATTTGACTCACCAACTTACTGCAAAGCTCAGTGAGGTCATAGGCAGAGCTGAAGGTGAGACCAGCACAGAATTTGTGCACCAGAAAATGAAAGCTGCTTTGAAATACTACAAATGTGCAAAGAGCACAGAAGACCTTTCAGTCCTGAGTGCCAAGGCCTCACCCTTAAGTACCAAGATCTCAATCTGATAAAGAAATGGTAAGATCCAGAGCAAGATCGGTACCTTATGAACACCCGTCAGGCTCCGCATCCCCATGCAGCAGGTGAAGATGACATCAAATGGAGACAGGCTCTGCAAGAGGATGGGCAGCCCCCAGGACGACACCTGGATGTAAAGACCAAAACTGGGATTTTAGCAGGGATAGCTAGGAGAGTGGACTGGATCATATAACCACGGTCCTTCTTGGTCTTGTGTGTGGTGAATATCAGATCCCGAGAGTGGGTCTCCCGAAGTGAAGGACCCCCACACTTTCAGGTTTGCTTCCTATATGAGTGAGCTTCAGGAGAGGTGGGATGGGAGAAGCTGCTCTCTGTGTCAGGTGAGGTCAATATTCAGCATTGCCATTCAGCTATTCAGATCTAGTAACTGTGGGAAACCTTTAGAAACTTCTCCCTGGGGTATCCCCACTAGTTACCTAGAAACCCAGAGTGAGTTTTATGAGCAGAAAATATGTTGGGAGGCATGTTTGCCTCATCTGCTTTAAAAAGGAGCTATTTTCCCCTTTTCTCCACCCAGCAATTTCATTAGCTGAGAACTATTTATGGGCTTTAACCCTCCCTCTCTTCTTTGCAGCCCAAATTTCCAAGCCTCAAGAACATCCCAGCCCCTTTCACTTCCAGGTTTATGGCTTCACCCAGAAGTAATCTGTACCAGCTCCTGTGGTATCTACAAGACTTTCTATGAATAAGAAACCATTCAGAAGCCTAATACCTCTGCACGCTATCCTGAGCCCTCCAAGAAACCAGCCTGAGAGATGGACTTTGCCTGGGGCTGAATGGCTGTGGGGGTAGGGAAGCCCTACCAAACCTTCTGGAATTAAATTCCAGACCATAATTGAACCCAATGAGTTTTTCAGTTGATTGTCCCCTCCTTTTGTCTGCAACCTTGCTGAGCTTTCTTTGCAGCGCGTTTGCTGAATATCACAGAGCAAACAGCCCAGGAGGCAGCGCATTGTCCCTGCACAACAAGCAGGGCTTTCACATTTCATTCATCATTTATGGGTTGCAGGAGCGATTTCCCAAAGTTTGCGCATCGCCTTAACAAAGCGGAGGGGGCTCAGTGGCACCGAGGGAGGCGAGTGTATTAGCCTTTCACCTTTGGAGGCCTGGGCTCAAATCCTGGCTCAGGTTACCAAGAAAGCAAGTCTGATGGGCTCTGACCACCATCTGCAGGGCTGAGCAAGGGCTGCCTCCCTGGAACAGGCAGGCCAGCAGATAGGAGCATCACACCGCACCCAGCCCCAGCGCGCAGGGCGCCCGTACCACGGCTCCACTTGCAGGGGATGGGGACAGGACTCGTACCTGCACAAATTGCCACATCTCTTGCGAGCATTGCACGGGCACCTGAGGCAGCATGGTGCGAAGATGAAGGCAGGCTGGGTAATGATTCCCCATTTGCCCGTTATCCACTCAGGTTGACTGGCCTTTCTTCTCCAGTCTAACTGGACAAGCTTAAAATTTACTGATCCTCTCTCCTTATCATTTTGCTTCTCTCTGTGACAGATGATGCAGCTAGAAGTAGAGAAAAAAAATGATAGTTTAACTACACTGCAAAATAGCTAAAATCATCACTTTTCTTCAGGGGGGCTCCACTCTGCGCGAATCTGAGCTGCTGGGGGATTTATTTCTTTAATTACACCAGAAGAAAGCAAAAAGAATCGATTCTGGAAAGAACCCAGGACCCAAAAATCATCTCAAGCTCTTCAGACTGTTCCTGGAGATAAGGCTGAGCTTGGCACTCAGAGGTGTATTTTTAGAGAGAAGTTTTGACTATTCTTCCTTGCATTTAACTGTAACCACCAGCTGTGAGTTTCTGCAACAGCCTTCCAGGAAGAGTATCAGGGACAAAAAACACAGCTTCAAAGATGAAGGCATAGCAGTTTATGAAAGTTTAGGATGTGTCTGCCAACAGGAGAGCAGAGTTTTTAAATTTATCTAAGATGTGGCCTCTTTAGGGATCTGAAGTAAGTTTAAATTGTTTGTGTGTATAAACCAGTAATGTTCTGGTTCAGTTCAGACAGAAGTGAAGCTGAGATCCCCAGCAGCTCCCAAATAGGGCATCTTCTAGGGACAGCAGACTCTCCAGCACTTCTGCAAGAGAAGCGGGGTCACCCACGTTTGGTGCATGGAGAGGGCAAACATTCAGGTGCAAGTAGGTGCACTGCTGAAGGATGGGGTGCAGGAGGACAGCAAGTAGCGGGCTGCTTAATTATGCTACCGCTAGGTTTGTCTTTTCGCCCATTCTCAAGGCCAGACTCGACCACCATGCACAAGATCAGTTCCCACAGCTGTGTTTTAGGAGGAGACAGTCATGCAATCTCAGACAGCTCAAGAACCAGTACGCCAGAGGCTTGGTCCTCCCTCCAGCACTTACCTCCAGGCGCTCAGCACCGCCTCCTGCAAGGCCTTTGCACCCCATGCAAGCTCAGCCCTTACTCAGCAGACCTGCACGTTGGATTCAGACAACCCAGAGCCAACCAGCGTGAACAGAACATCTGTGGTTTGGGGGTCCAGGTTTAGGAACCCACTTGCCTTGGTCACGAAGGCACCCCACCGGGGCTGAACGTGGGATGGTTTTCCCCACCGTGCTCACATCGCTGCTGTTTTTCAAGGAGGCAGAGACCACCACGGCTGTCGAGCAGACACGATCCACTGGTGCTATTTTCCCTTTAGTTATTTCTTTTCCCTTCGTGGAGTTAAAAAACAAATAGAAGGCCTTTTGCACCTGGTGAGGAACGGCTGTTTGTTTAGACAGCCAAATGAAGTCATCGCTGAGAAACGATGCCCTCGCACACCCTTTAATACTCACTTGCCAGAAACCATAATGGAGTGAAGTGACCCATTGCCATCCACAGCTGTCCGATACAAGCAGCAATGCTTCTGCTGCTGCTTCCATCTCTTCTCACCACACAAAAGCCAAACTGTCCTTATCACTGTCATTCCTCCCCNTCCCTAGGATTAGGATGAAAGAGAGGTGGAAATTACTGCTTATTTAATTTCCCTCGCAGTTTGCCCTGAGAACCTTCTAATGAAGGCCACAGCACCGTGGACCACAGCACCAGGATGACACCAACCCCCAGCCCAAGCAAAGTTGCCTTAAAGGAGCTCCACACTGTAACACTGCTCTGCTCCTCAAGACAAATGGAAAACTAAGCATTTTTAATTTGCATTTTAAAACAAAGGCTTCTAATATCCAGACCATTAACTTGGCTATGAGGCTTTCACAGCAAAAACTTGTTACACACTACGTGTTTTGTTGTCATTAAGATATATTAAATACTATTAATTGTGATGCCTCGCTATTATGCTATTTGGAGACTCGCCACAAGCCCACTTCCGCCCAACCTGTATTATGCTGTGAACCTTGTAGGCATTTTAAACATCTCGTGCAAAATTCATGAATGTAAAAAGGAGCCTGCCTATATTTCCAACATCTTGAGGGGCTGGGGAGCCTGCCTGAAACCCAGCTCCATTCAGAGCTGATCCCCAGCATTTGAGCCCAGATGATTACCACACTTTATATGCACCTTTCTTCTAATGAATATAGGCTTACGGACATCTCATGCATTATTCACCAAGGTGTGCTTATTATGATTGCAATGATTTAAGGCAGTTTGTTACAGGCACAGCTCTGAGTGATTGCGATCGATGGAAGAAACAAGAACAAGCCAATCTGCATGGAACAACAGTCCTGGTCCTTAGGGGCTGTGCTTCCCTGATTAACCCTTCCCAAGCTGGCAGCAAAAGAGGAGAGCACCTCTTTGACAGACACAAGGAGCTGGTGACCCTCCCTCTTGTCTTCCGCACTGCAGCGTAGGCATTTGAATGGGTTATGCAGCTCCTCCAGCTGTTTTCTGGGGGGCAGGATCCCTCACAGTATTTAATGTGTACACTGGATGTGGCTATAATCTGCTCGTTAGCATATGCCTCCACCTCCAGACCCCACATACAAAGCCTCCATCTCTTCTCCCAGGTATGAATTCAGAAACAGAGCAGCTTCTGCTGCTTGCTGTGGAGATCCCAGGTTCAGTTTGTGAGGGTGACCAAGGCAGCAGATAGGAAGCAGTTAGTGCAGACAAGGAGCTGGACACCAATCCCTGCTGCGGGAAAGGCAGAGGGAACTTTCTCAGTGGGAACTAGAAGGAGGAAGGGAGAGGGATGTGAAGCAGCTTTGCTGCCTCCCAGGTTTAAAGACGGAGAGACTCAACTTTTTGCACCTGCTACCTCAACATACATAATTCATAACATGAATTATGGCTCAGCACTTGCTCCGTGTACCCCAGGAGCTGTTCTAGCTCTCTGAACCAGTCAGACCAACATGCTGATACTGCTGTAATGTCCCACCAAAATAGCACAAAGTCTCAAAAGTCAAACTTCTCCCCTCTACCCTGAGAAGCAGACAGCTCTGACCCCTTACCCTCCTCTGGATGGCATAGCCCAAGGAGGGTGGTTTAAGGGCAACCAGTGAACGCTGCTCTCGATTTATCCCAGAACTCCTCACACAAGGCGAGCATGGAGATGCCTTTCCCCATCGAGGACACAACTGATCTCAGCTCGGTGCCTAGCTTTTGCACGGGAGCTTTGGACGGGACCCGGCGCACAGGAAACATATTCATTACTTCAAAGGGGAAGCAAACAGGATGTCTGGACAAAGCACCAAATAAAAGGCTAATGACACAAATGGATATTTAATACAATGACTTCCTCTGATTATCCTATAAGGAAACACTTCAAATGCTGTCCATTTTGTACATCCTGCATCACTGCAATACGCTTCAGAGTCTTGGAGGGAATTTTCCACACCGTGCACTGGCAAGGAGGGGCTCTGCCCTTACCTGCCTGCTGCAGACGAGAGGGTAAGGCACGCAGAGCCCGTGCAAACCGCTCGGGGGCCCCGGGATGCTCTGCCATGCAGCAGAGCCCGTCATCCCCATCAGCACTTTTCTTCCCCCCCCAGCTCTGTCCCCATCATAGCCAGCAAGGCAGCAGGAGCTGGGGATGGCACCAGCCCTGGGATGCCACAGCTTGGGTGAAGCCCCTGGACTCAATCTCTCCGGGACTGTCCCGCAGGCTGAGCCATCCCCAGGGTGGTTCTGTGCTGGGGGGGGGTCACTGCACAGACTTGAGCCGAAATCCCTGTTTAGATTAAACCAAGACAGGATTTCATTAGCACAGTGCTTGTTCCGCATGCTGCTGTTGATCTCTCTGGAGAAAAGACAACTGAAGGCTTTTGCTTTATGGCAAGAGGGGAGGGGGAAAAAGAGACAAGAACAAAATAGTTCATTTTTTTAAAAAAAAATTGTTTCCAGAGTCACGGTGACCTGATGATTGCTTTGGGTTAAACTAAATCCAACCCAACATAATTGGCCAAGAGGCCAGAGAGAGCAATACGTAGGAGAACTAAGATTAGGTTCTTTGTTGCTGGAGAGAGAAGCCTGAAAGCTCTCAGAAAATTACTTTTTATTTCTCTTTGATTTTTGGTGCTAAAAAAAATCAAGTGACAATTGAGATCTATATAGTTACTGAATAGCAAAATTACGATGCCATTAGGAACACAAAGCTGAATGATTGAGAAAAGTTCCTTTCTAGTTTAAACTCATAGGTTTTGCTAACATATTTCACTCCAGTGCCTAGCCAGCACTTTGTTTAAAGGAGGTCTTTGTTAATATTTTGATTAAGTTAATAAACATTATTAGGCAAACCTGCCTCTACCCAGCCAAAGAAGACCTCCTAGCAAAAATCAGAGAGAAAGTTTGACAGTCCTAAAAATTCACAGATAAAGAAATAAGCAAAAGAAAAACAATGGAAATTTCCTCAGCCTAAGCAGTCTTTAACTATTTCAATGAAATTAAATACATAAATAAAGACTAATCAACAAATTCCATTACAGGCTGTTTTCAAGACACTGTCCTTCCATTAAAGGAAAGCTATAGTTTTGGGGAGGAAGAGAAATAATGCCTAATGCCTTTTGAAATCTGACTTTCTTCCAGCAGCTTATACACTGCTTGTCAGGATGATTCCATAAAAGAAAAAAAAAAAAAAAAAGCCTCCTCTTCATTTCTTAGCAGCATCCCTGGAATGAAGCTTGTTTTCCTGATGCAATAAAGATAGCTTTGACCAGTACAGCCATCCCTGTTAGTCATTAAGCTCTGGTATCTTTGAACACGGTGTGAATTATTGTTATTTCTGTATCAGTAATGCAATAGCAGTTTTCTACCCATCTTGAGTTGTGCCTAAGCTCAAGGGAAAGGGGCTCATTCAATCCCATCTTTGCTGTACAGCTGCTTTAGGAAAGAAGCCAGTTAATGTTCCATTCCACGCCAAGAAAAATAATTTTTAGGGATGAGATAAGACAGAATTTGATCCTATGTTTACAGCTCCCATCGCAACCAAGGCCAAGCTAACAGACCTGTGGGAAAGCATCGCTGTCTCACAGAGCATAGGTGTCACCGAGAAGACAGTTTGCCCCAAAGGGCTAACGTTCTTCCCCACCGCCTTTCCTGGAGCAACGCAAGGGATTAGCTGGTCTCATTATTTCATAGCTCAAAGCTCCTTATTGATTCCCACATGCTGCTGACGCTCAGGAATTACGATTAGCTGCAATCGGTTTTCACAGTGGGACAAGACTCCTGGCAGCAATCTTAGCAGGCAGAGGGGAAGCCTAGGGTCCCATTACCTGCTCAAGTGGACCAACACCAATGGAGAAATCAAAATGTGAAATCACGATGTAAAATCAGAGACCACCTTCACTGAGATCCAAGGTCATCTTCTCTCCCAAGAGCCATCACCTCCTCCAGCCAAGAAATAAACTCCTCTTCCTTCACTAACGACCTAATTTCAACAGGCTGGTGCTCAGCCACTCATTAGCATCCACCTCCAGCTGCAAGCGGATCACACAGCAGAGGAGGTTAAGTGTCACTGGAGCTTAGCAGCAAGATTGGACCTGCCCTTCTCCAGCTGCATCCGTTGTGCTCTTGGGGCTGGGCCAGCCTCAAGACAGAGGATCTGATGGGGTGGAAAAGGAAATTCTGTGCATTCCTCGTCCGTAGCCTACATGCCAAGTGAAATGCAGCGATGAGCAGCCAGACCGGAGTGCTTGTCTGAGCCTTCGCTCAGGCTGTACAAATTGCAATGGGTTTGAAGCAAAGTTATTGAGTTGGATCCAGAGAAGCCAGGCCGCCCAGGGTTGTGAAATCCTTTGCCCTCCAGTACTAGTGCAACAGGTGAAATGTCAGGAGGATCATAAATCCTGGGGTGCACCCTCCCAAGACTGAATTCTGGCTTGGGAAAAACACCTGCCCTGAAATGTTCTGAGCATGTGAATTTAATTTTCTTTGACCTTTTCATCTCTCTTTAGCCAGGCACAAAAATATCTTCCTCAGAAAAATTCCTGCCTGGAAATGATGGCCCTTTTTTTCCCAAGGCCTTTTAAAGAGAAGAAAGTTGCTTGTCTTCAGAAGCCCACTGCTGCAAACAAGCAACGCATTAGCTGCCTATGCAAAAAAAGAGCATGTGCTTTTTTTCTCTCAGTGCTCCTTCATGCTCCTACCAGCTAAATCCTAACAAACACGACTGTAATGAAATTGAAACACAGCAACAGGAAAATCCAACAGAAATGCAACATGACTTTGATAATCACCATTTGAAATACTCAGTTTTAGGTTCCCTGCTCCCCACTGCTGGTGCGTTATTAACTGTGTGAATGGAAGTCTCCTACAAGCAGAGTTGTGGCTGTTAATAACTGTATCCCAGCAAATGACAGTGTGAGTAGCTTTCCTTCATAGACACATCTGCTTGCAGGGTTTTGGTTTGGTTTTGGTTGCTTTTTTTGTTTGTTTTGTTTTTATTTTATTTTTGTGAGGGATGAGGATGCTCATCCTTCCCAAAATATTACCTGTGCCTTCCCACCCAACCCCAGCAGCCAAGACACTGAGGCACTGTGGCACCTCATCCATCGCCATCCTCGTTCCATCCATGGTTGGTGACTTGCGTGAAGCATCAGCCCTGGCCCAGGACAGGCTGGAAAGAGCTCACAGTCAGGTTTGTGCTCAGGCACTTCTGGCAATTTTACCTCTGATTCAGCAACAGCATTGGGATTGGAGGCCTGACACTTGAAAACTCACAGGCTTAGCTAAAATCCCTAGGGAACATAATATGGCTGGGAGGTGGTGCCAACAGCGAGTGTGAAACAAACTGCTCAAAAGAGTCTTGCAGGAATTTGGTCGAGTTGTATTGGCATCATCCACACCATGTTTTCTTCACCACAAAAACAATGTTTCCGCCATTGCTACCACTAACTTCACTCCACCACTTGTAAGACAACTCCTGTCTTTGTAAATCTGTTTCCTGAAAGGATTTATAACCCTCCCATTTGCACTATGACTTGGTGGTCACCTCCAGTTGCTGCTGAAGTGTCCGATCCGCACAGAGGAAGGTGCAACCCTCCTAGCGCTGCTGCAATCCAGCAACAAGGAGGATGAATTTGAGGGTGGAAAAGCCAAGGGTAGCAATATGTCAGTCATCGCTACAGAAGGACTTCTCCAGAGCTCTCTGATATCAAAGTATCAAAGTAGAAGTACCCAAGCATAAATAATCCCCGAGCAGTTGACCTCAGAACACTTCTGTGCCCTCAGGAGGAACCATTTCAGGCTGAGACGACTCTGAGCTCCAGCCAGTCAAGCTGGGGGCATCAGCCCTGTAAGAGAAATGGTCATGGATTGGTGGGGAATCCCAATGTGTAGGAAATAATTGGTAGAGATGTCATATAGGGACACTTGCCCATCGAAGGGCTTAGTTAACAACTGTGTCTGATGCCAGCAGCCACATGCTTCATATATTTTGCAACATAAATGGCTTTTGGTGTTCAAATTCACCTACCTCAACAGTTTTTTCAGCTGGATATGATTCTCTCAACATCCTTCCTAAACCACCCCTTAGTTCAGTCTCCTACAAACTGAAGTTGGTCTCAGTTCAGTGCAGATTTCTGCTGAAACATTACTCAAACTCAAAGTCACATTCTCCTGGCCTAAACAGACAATGTAAAACTCTGGGATAAACATCACCAACAATATTTTCTTCCTTGGGTAGAGTGGAAACTTCCCCAGAGAAGAGAATGCCCATGGGTGCAGGAGACAGTGCTCGCGCTGAGTTGGTACAGGGGCTGGTCTTTTGTTAAAGGACAAGTGATCACCAGACCCACAGCTTTTCTTCCACATTTCTTCCCAGAAAACATCTGTGATTCAGGAAGAGACTTGCAGCACATGTGCTGAGGGTAAACAACTGCACTACTTTAAAAACAGTTTGCAAGTAGGACTACAATAGCATGGACCGAACTCGATGTCCTAAAAGGGTTTTTCCAGCCCTGTGTCCTGTGCTCCTGTTCCTTTGACCTTGCCTTTCTAACATTAACACATACCACACATTTTTCAAAAAGCAACCAGCAAAATGGGATGTTTCACTGCATTTGATCCTCCCTGGGAGAGATGGGAACAGAAACTCCTAATGCACGTTAATCCCATCACCAGAGTGCTGCTGAAAGATGGTTGATACTTGGGATCAGAGCACCTGCAAGGGATAGGGAAACCTATGGACCTGTCAGGGCTCCCACATCCCAGCCCAGCAGTGGCTGCCTGTCAGCAGTTAGTGAAACAATTCTCAAATACAATGTGTCCACCATAAATAAGTCCATAGCAAGGCTCACTGGTGGTCACAAAGCAAGCAGCACCATGGTCAGGCTCTGTGAGCAGCCTGTGTAACGGGTGTCCCACCAGGCAGCAAGGTGGCCCGGCAGTTTGGGTGATGGGCAGCAAAGGCACACGGCTCTGCGTGTATCAGGTCAAGCCCCCTCCTCAGCACAAACCCTTGTGCCTCTGCCTCAGAAAAAAAAAAAAAAAAGAAAGAAAAAAAAGAAGGGCACCACTTGCTACCATTGGAGCTTCATCAGCCTCATGTTCATGGGAGAAGAAACCCTCTAAAAAAAAGGAACGAGTCATTTCTCTAGCCCAAATAGGCAATGTCTAGGTGAAGGGTGACACCTTTAATGGGAGGAAGAGAGAGGCAGGCAGCAATTTCCATCCTGGGGCTGGGGCAGGTGGCAGCAGCAGCAGCCCGAGGCTGTGTGCAGACTTGTCCTCATTTTTGTCCTTTGACCCACTCCCCCCAGCTGCCCAGCCTTGTTTACGGCATTCGGCAGCCCATCTCCTGTTTCCATTAACCCTCGGAGGAGGTTACGGAGGGTACCTGTTCCCGTTGGGTGGGACAGCAAGCTACTCTGGCAACTGCATGGGGAGAGCAGGGCCAGTATTATCGATGGGAGAAGCATGAATAAAGCCACCTGCCATGGGCTTGAAGTTTTGCCTGGTACTTAATCACTGAAACTCTTACTAGCCAAGGTGACACGGAAAAATAAATACTCTTGAGCTTTCCAAGGCACCCAATGCAAAGCAAAACGGAGGGAGCAGTGTTTGCCTGTGTGGAGAGATGAAAGCCCTGGGGCCACCACGGCCACATCGCTGAGCAAAGCACCTTGGCGTGGGAAGTGCAGCCAATAACACAGCACAGTAATGCCCTGCTGGGGGGGCAAACAGCCACTGTGCCCATAGTACTGATCCTCCCCTTCCCTCTCCAGCTGCTGTCGGCTGGGCACTAGCCCCGCT
The DNA here is from genome assembly GCA_013399115.1 of Anseranas semipalmata. Classification (NCBI taxonomy): domain Eukaryota; kingdom Metazoa; phylum Chordata; class Aves; order Anseriformes; family Anseranatidae; genus Anseranas; species Anseranas semipalmata. Next base: position 1,228,154 of record VXAA01000606.1, read on the forward strand.
CTGCCTCCGGGCTGTGTTTGTTCAGCACAGACTGACATTTTCAGAATTCCTCCGCCAAGTCAAACCTTCAAATAAAAATAAAACCCAAGGGACCTGCCCCCGCTGGAGAGTTCTCTGCCCATAGACGACCGCACTCCAGAGCTTAAATCCAAGAGTTTAACACAAAACCAAAGGGAAAATATCCTTCTGCTGTCAGTCACTCCAACTAATCTGTGCCACTTCTGGCCAAACAGATCAGAGACGAATGCACTTGCACATCTCTGGTTCTGGCTCCCTCTGACAACCCTGCAGTCACTGCAGCTGTGGCTGGTACCTGGGCTATAGCTTGGCGTTGTCTGTGCTGGGCCAGTCCCGAGCCAGCCCAGCTATGGTCCAGGCCAGTGCTGCACCGTGAATGCCCAAATAAAGCCTGCTCTGGGAAGCAGAAGTCTAAGAAAAGCCCTCCCAAGTCTTCTCATTTTCAATCCATAATGAGAAATGATAATTGCAATGATAATCAGATGATAATTGATAATGCAAGATAGTCAGGTTTTAGATATGGGATGTATATATTATTGAGTTTGAGTTTTATCTTCTTTTCTCATTTCTCTTTATGGAATTTACCACTGGCAACAAAGAAGAAACTTCATCTTTGCAATACGGCCAACTACAAGGCATCAGCCCTTGGCTTGGAGAAACCCCATCACCCATTTTACAAGGTAAATGCTGACACTGAACCTAATGTCAAGTTGCCCCACAGATATTCAGGATGGATAGACGGACAGACTGTACCTCCCTATAGTCCGTGCGCATTTCAGTCCAGCTGCAGTCAACCTGGCTTAGCCAAAGGTATATTTGTCATTAAAGGCACCTGAACAATAGTGAGGGGCACAGATTTGTCATTATTCCTACAGAGGTTCAGCCTCCCCACCCTGCGCCTGGGAATTACTAAATGCCACAGAGAACAAATTGGGGATTAAAAGGACCTGATGGCCCCTGTTATGTCCTGCTTTGCAGCTAGCCCCGGGGACAGAGCGGTCCCCTTCTCTTTGTCTCTGATCTGGACTTGGGCAGGTGGCAAGCCCCTCGCTGGACCAGAGCGCAGCCTCCCCTGCCTCCCCGCCAGCATCAGGCTGCTGATGAATATCCATCTAATTGGAATTAGGGATTCTCCAGACCAGCCCTCCAACTGGAGAAATTAGCTAGTTTATTCCAATAAAGATGCTAATGTGGGAGGCTTTGTGAAGGGCAAGAAATTCCCATTGTCATTCAGAAGCAATTTGTAGCGGATTTGAAGCCTTTGAAAAGGTGATGTGCTGGTGGCTGGGTTTGTATAATACCCGTCCCCGAAATTCACAGCTGAGCGCTCTTCCCCTCCATATGCTTCAGCACTGCCCAGTTTGTATCCCCCAGCGAGGAGGCACAGGAGCCGAGCTGCGACCTCAGCTGGTCCCGGGGAGGGGACACCGGGGCCACGCGCAGCGGGGCAGGCAGCCAGGTCGGGGTGCTGGGCATCTCTGCTGGGGTGGGCAGCACGCAGCCTGGAAAAGCTGCTGGGGGGGTGCTGCCTTCAGCCAGGCTTCCTGGGGGTGTCCATGCCGTTTTGCTGGTGCTCCTCCGTGCATCTCCTTTGGGTTTTGGAGCTCGCAAATCTTTTTGAGCGGTTGGTCTATGGTCTGGCTGTTGCATCACTCTTTCTTTCTAGGTTCAAGTCATCAACTCTGGAAGCGATTGAGGCTGAAGTTAACACCATCTCTTGTGAACAACGCCAAAATCCTGACTAGAATTTTCCAGCTGAATTGAATTGTATCCCTGCAATCTTTCTTCAGCTGGAGCCTTCTGGACTGAAGACTACACATGCTGGTATCTTGCATGAAGTGCCCAGTGGGACTGAAGCATTCAGGGAGGCTTAGGTTGTCCAAACTGCTTGGCAGATGATGCTTTGCGGATCTTCTAGCCAGACTTGCCTCTAATGCACCAGTCTCTGCAGGAAGCCTAATCAACATGATTGGAACGAAACACTTCTGCAAACTGCAACCTAAACTCACATAAAAACCAAATGACTCCCCAAGCTACGCTTTGCAGATTGCTCTAGGAAACACAATGATACCAAAATGTTTCTCTAATCCAACAGCTGCCTGGAAATGGAGGTAGAGCTCTGTGCCACAGCGAGGGGCCGCTTTTGCTGAGGGGGCATCCTCTCGCCACTGACCATATATCCTTGCTTGAGATGACAAGTTGAGGAATGACAGCAGAAGTCGTGAGCAGCCCGGGCTGCTCCCCAGAAGCCTCGAGTCCTGTCCGTCTCTCTGTCTCTATAGCTTTATCTGTGCCCAGCCTGGCACCACATTGAACAGTTCCTGGGGACTGCATCGCTTCATTGAGTCCATGTAAGTGACAGGGGTTGCTCATCTTTAGGGGTTACTCTGAGGCCCCCACGCAGACAGATACTTCGACACGTGCCTAAATTTGACCTTGGGATGGCCCTGCTGAACCCAAAGGACACTGCCCATGCCTGCTGCAAATACCTGGAGGTCAGATGGTTTAGAAGCACAGGTGAGGGAGGAGGAATGCTTCCTCCTGCTCAGGATCCTGATTTGCCCACGGGTCACAGCCCCACTGAGGAGAGGACCCCACTGACCAGGTCAGAGCCCATAAGTGCTCGATCTTCTGCCGTGGCGAGGAGGGTTCCTTGGTTGCAACGTAGATGGGCTCATTCCCAGAGGTGTGAAGGTCACCAACCTTTTTCACAGCATCATCGCCAGCAGCAGTCACAGCGAGTGCCGGATCCTCACCTCCTGTTGACACCGGTGCATTTTTCACCAGGGACGCTGGCAGACAAGCCTTGTGCCCACATGCAGCTTTCAGCGGCAGTGAACTCCTGGCGTGGCAGAATTATAAATTCTGTGTTGGACCAAGGCCTAAATATTTTCTCTAGGAATACCTGGCAACAGAAATGACTTCTGGTGTTTCTCAGTTGCCATGCTGTGCATTTACTGCTCGGGCTGCAGTTGAACCACTGTCATTTTTTTCATGCTTAAAGCAAACATCAGATTAAAAGTAAGAGAAGAGTCTTAATAAATGGCTGCATAGAAAAAAAAAAAAAAAAAAAAGGAGGCTTGGTCCCCAGCCAGGGCAGCTGATGCATCTGTGAGGTTTGGCTTGGCTGTGCAGCCCGTCCTGCCGCGGGTCTCTCGTGTGACCAGGGCGCAGATGAGGATCGTACGGAGCAGGAGAGCAGCGTTGGCTGAGCTCAACAGTATGCTCAGAAACAAGCTAAATTGAACTCCAAACCCCCTGAGTAGGGATTACAGAATCTGTTAGTGATCACAAAGCACTATGGAATTGTAACTGTACACTTCTTTCCTTATCTTACTTGTAATGGTTGATCTGAATTTTAATGAAAATGGGGAAAAAATGTTTCTCAGATATTTTGGCCAGCTCTGAAGCAATGCTTTGCATTATCTACCCAGAAAGAAATAGCTCTGTTAGCACAATAGCTTTTTTTTTTTTTTTTTTTAAACCTCTTGAAAAATGGAGTAAAGATGCTGTTGTATTTCCTTGTTTCCAGCTGGCTTCATTTCCTACATGGGGCTCAGAACTGGGGATTTTTCCCTTTTCCCTGGTCCTTGACTAGGATGGGGCCATGGTGCCTTCCTCCCAAATGCAGCAGGGAAAGGAGCTGAAATGTCTCAAGTAGTCCAGCCAGGCCCGAGGCAAGGAAGAGAGTAAAGATGGGAGCAGAGCCCCAACAGCACGTGCTGACTGTACCCTACCTCCGCACCGCAGTGTCCACAGGCAGCGTGCACACAGCCTTGCGGTCCGTCCCACACCAGTTCACTGCTGAGCCCCAGTCTGGAGACATCCACGGCCTCCCCGTGGTGAAAAAACCCCGCAGTGAGCTAAATGCACCCCACAAAACACAGCCTCCACCGCCTGCCTGGTGGCAGGTCTCACCTCCTTGCATGGATAACATAGGGTAGATGTTGGCAGCTTTGTGGCACTTGGAGAATAAATACATTTCTTCATTCCCCAGCCCTTTCTCTCCTTGATGGTGACACATGCTTCAGTTTAGGCTGTTGGGGACCCCATTTTGGTGTAGCCCATGATGCAGCAAATACACCAAAGGGGCCGGAAGGAAGGATGTCCTTCCCCAGACAGACAGTCCCCATGGGGGGGTTCTCAGTGCCACCATCAGCCCTCACTTGGTCACCTTTTTCCTGGTCTTTGTCCCAGATGGTGCCGCTGTCCCTGCCTCCAAAACAAAACAGGCACGGAGGTGTTTCCACCCAAAGGAAACCAGTTTGCACCGGTTACTTCTCTCCCCTTCTCCTCCTTCCCTTCCAGGGCCCCCGTAGCTTTCCTTTGTGCCTCTTCTAGGATGAAAAGAGGTAGTCATTGATTGTATTAATAATTCAGAGCCTAATCTCACGGACGGGTGTTCACAGCCCGTGAGGTGGCAATCTTTCATCTTGAGATCGGGATCAGCCAGATCCTGCAGAGGTCAGGGAAGATAGCTGCAGCATGGGAAATGCCTTCAAAATAACAGGTTTGGGCGACTCTCATGGAAATGGAAAAGAAAATGAAAAATGTGCGTGTCCCACACTCTCCAAAGTCCCTGCAGCTCATATCCTGTGGTGCACACATAGCCTTGAAGATGACTTCCATCAGCTCAGCTGAGCTGCGATCTGTGCCGCGCATCCCAACCCGTCACCATTCCCCCGGCCACCTTCACCCTTCTGCTCCTCAGGACAGCCACCTGCCTGCTGCTGATGGATCTTGCACCACCACCCTGCTTCTCCCGTGGCCAAGCTCCTCCTTTAACTGCCGGCTCAATCATGCTGGTTTAATTGGTTCTGGAAGGACAAAGTTTACTGGCACTATTCGCTTTGTTTGGTTTGTGGCTAAGCAGGTCCTTGTGCAGGGAGAAGGACAAATTCATGTTCAGTACCAGTGGGTGAAACTGGCCACCAGCACTAAATCAGGGATTTCTGGGACAAGCAAAGAAAAGCGAAGTCTGAATATCCTGGCTTTAATTTGCACCTGGCTGTACTTTACACACCAGGAGCAAATTTACACCCGTGCTGCCGCAGCCTATCAAGACCAATAGCCCATTCTCCGCCGAGTGCTTCTCTTCTCCCACGATGCACAGCATCTATCCGCTGCATGTACGGTAAAGCCGCCCCCCGGCTGTGTGTCGTAGAGCCCTGGGGCGAAGCTCACGCGGCGGGTGCCCGCGGAGCAGCGCCTTTACACCTCCACCTGCGCCCTGCACCTCGCCATCCGCTGGCGGCACAAAAGGCAAGGTCGAAGACACGCACCTTGCACTTGGAACGCAAGGTGCCAACTCCTGTTGCGATGCCAAAGATTAACGGCGCGCTGATAAGAGCTGGGGGAAGTGGCCGGCGGGGACTTCTGAGAGTCCTCGCAGGGAGGCCGTGCCTCGCTGGGAGCCTCCGGCTCTGGGGTTGGGTTCCCTGCCCGAACCCAGCTCGGCACCAGTTCGCTGCCGCCGTGATGCTCTGCCCCTGTTACCAACACTTCTAACGCCCTGGTTATGGAAATGGAAAAGGAAATGTTTCTTTCTATAGCTGATAACTTCTGTGGTATACATCAGACTTTTCCCCCAGATTTTTCTCTGTTCTTGCTTTAACAATTCATCCTCAAACACACCGTTCCTTTGTCAGGAGTATATACCCATCATATCCCTAGTTAAGAAAAAGACCTCTTGGATGGCAGGGTTGCCGTAGCAGGGCTGTTTAGATTTGTTGTGATTAAATCACATCCATTTTCTAATTTGTACCTAACACACGCTCAGATCCCTCCTTAAGCTTAAGCTGTACAGGCACATTTTGTCTTCGCTGCTGACTTAATCGAGCAGCAGAGAGCTGCTGTGTGCTCTCTGCAATTGTTGTCTCCTGCACTGGGAAAAAAAAAAAAAGAGAGAGAGAGAGAGAAAGGGGAGAAAGAAACACTTTGCAAAGGGCTGCTATTATCCACACACTACGGCGACAGCATATTTAGCACGTTTGTGGCTCTGGGGCTGCAGTAATTAATTGTGCGTCTGACACTCCAGCTGGCACAGCCTTGCACCCCGAGCTTTCCCATCACAGCAGCAGAAACACAGCCACCCCGGCACCCCCACGGGCCAAAATCATCCCCCAAAAACCTCCATGGGAGCTGGGAGCCCACCCCAGGCTCACCCCGATGGGTGGGGAGGGCGGAGGGGGTGGCTGGGTGCTGGTGCTGGCTGGGATGGGGGCTACACCGGGGGGCTGTCAGGGCAGCCTGGGGGCTCCAGCCCTTCCCCATTGCCTAAAAGATCCCTGCGGAGCGTCCCCTTCCCTCTCCCGACCCCAGCCCTTGCCACAACCCCCTGACAACAGAAAGATGCTCTCAGTCACCATCAGGTGAGGGGTGGCCCCCCCCGACCCCCCTTCCCCTCCACACC
>VXAA01000606.1:1242171-1314722 GCA_013399115.1 Anseranas semipalmata
CGGCCCCAAAGCCCCCCCCCAGCGGGGCCGCGCTGCTCACCTGGGCCGGGCGGGCGGCGGAGGATGCGCGGGAGGCGCGGGCCATGTGCACCGTTGTTTGGGTTTAAAAACGAAAATTCCTCATAACCCCCCCTCGGGCCGGCCGGGCCGGGCTGTCGGGGGGTGCAGGCAAATGGCTGGAGGGCACCAAATGGCCCCGCCGGCAACCGGGCCCCGGCCCCCGCCTGCCCCCGGCCCTGCCCGCGCCTTGCGCCTCTCGCCCGGTAACGCCGCGGGCCCCCGGCCCGTGTCCCCCGTTTGTTTGCGTTGTGTCAGAAAAGGAGCGAATTTCAGAATTACAGCTGAAAACGCCATCTGTTTCCAATGAATCCCCCATAGTTTTTCACAATGTTTTTGGCAGATCTCAGCCTGCAAATTCCTTCAAGCCCTGAGTGCTTGTTTTTGTTGGGGGAGGGGAAGCCAAGTCCACAGAGGCGGATTTGTTCCTTCCCAAACTCTCCAGTTTCTTTACCTCCTTTTTTTTTTTTTTTTTCTTTTGCAAAGAAGGGGGAAAAAGCCGAGAGAAAGCAGGAGGGAGAAAGAAAAGCCCTGGCGCTTAACTCTCCCGTTTATCTTTTTATTTTAGCAAAATGTTCCCTTTTTAAATTTTTTTAATCGCCTCTGCCTTTCTTTTGCATAACCGTAGGTGCAGCAGTCTTGCACACACATGCAGCAAATAAATAAATAGCTGCTCTACGCCCTTCCTCCCCCTTCGCCCTCTTAGCCCAAATGCAGGAAAGCGAGCCCGGGCCGTGCCGCGCTTAGCACGGAGGTGCCCCTCCGACCCTGCTGAAACCCCAGTTTTGGGGGTAAACTGCCCCCATAATGCCCTTTTCTGAGCGGCTGGGGCTGGGAGATTTACGGTGCAAGAAAGAACTTGATACGGGATCTGGCTGCCTGCTTTGTTTGATTCTCCCTTCAGCAGTCAAATAAGGTGCAAAGAACTGGCAAAACGAGGCGATCCGGAGCCAGCGGCAGTGGGGTGCAGACGGAGACGGTGCTGCCCGTGCGCGGTGCTGGGGGGCTCGCTGCCAGTTTTGGGGGTGGGAAGATAGGGAAGGAGGGGGGATTTCTTCCCCAGTGCTTCCTTCGCCCCTTTTTCCCAATACGGGAGTTTGCAGGGTCTCGGCAGCACCCCCGAAGGGGCGGCGCGGCCCCAAGGAAGCTTCGCAGCACCCCAAAACCCCGTGTGACGGGGGCTGCTCAAGGCAGCCCACGCGGGGCTCGGCGCGTCGGATCAGTGCCTCGCCGAGTCCTGCCCTATTGATTTATTTGCTTAACCCCCCCCCACGCGCACAGCCCGGGCTGGATTCCCGCTTGTGCTGCTTTCACACCGGCAGCTTTGCCCCGGCCTCGCCGCCGAGCACCCTCGGGTGGTGCCCCCCCGGGGGTCGGGGTGAGCGGTGGGTAGCTTGGGGGGGCTCGGGGAGGATGCTGGGGTACAGCAGGCCGCTGCCGGCGGCTCCCCTGGCAGAAGCCCTGCGTGGGGAGCGGGACGGGGCTCACACCAAGCCACCAGCATCGCGTGCTCCCTGCTGCTTTCCCCTCACAAGTGGGACCCCCGTGTCCCGGGGTGCTCGGCTGCCCCCCGCCTGTGCCTCCCAGCTGGGGCTGCGCTGCTTTTGCTTGCAAATCCTTTTGCACCCAGCTAGCAACAGAGCCCTTTTGAAAATCAGGCTTCAGGCTTTGCTCTCCCCGTCGTCCTCTGGCTCGCTTCAGCGTTCCCAGGTCGTGGCTCGCCTCGGCCGTTTTGCCTGAAACACGCTGCTGCCTCCGAAAAACTGGGATTTTCTGCCCTTGCTCCATCCGGGCGAGGTGGCTGATTCCCAGTAAGGATCCGTCCCTACTGGAGGTGTACGGGATAGGTTGATAAACAGCTTTTGTCTCGGCGGCAGGGAGGGACGTACGTGATCGCAGCATTAAGCCGAAATTGAGAAGGGGGGCTTAGAGGCGGCTGGAACAACACCTCCCAGCCGCTTCGAACGGGGCCGGGGGGATGGCGCCTGTGCGGGACCTTGTCAGGGCACGGAAGGAGGGAGGGATTCAAACGTAAACCTGGAAATATTTTGGCTTCCCTGTTTTGCTGGGAGCTGGGAGCTGGTCTCGGACTTGGAACGGGGAGTCCTCTGCGACTGCCAGCAAGGCTCGGCGTGGGGCTGAGCGGAGGCGCCGTGCTTTTAACGCAGATGGGGTGGATGCCTTGCTTTTTTTTTCTTTTTTTTTTCCCCCAGAAATTGCCTTCCTGAGATTCCAGACTCTTGCTTACTGGGAATGGGGGGATATCAGGAGTGACTTTGGGTTTATAATGGCAGCAGCCGAGGTTTCCTTCTTTGTGGCCTAAGCAGCTGCGCTGAGTCGGGTGTGCGCGTGAAAGCGCTCGCAGAGCTGTGCAGCCGTAAAAACTTCCTAACCCGGGGCTTTGCTGGGGCCCTGCACCAACCTGCTGTCCCCGGAGAGCCGGGCCACAGTGACAATGAGCTCTGCGGTCTCCTCTCTGGCTCGTCCCATGAAACACCCAAGGCTCTGGCAGGGCTGTGCATCCCCCCCAGCTCCCCAGGGGTGAGCATTAGTGGGATAGCAAAAAAATAAAGTTGAAGATGAGGGTGTTTGGCCCGGCTGAATGGGTATCCTGGGGTGCTGCTGGGTTTGATTTGCTTTGCCCTTCGCAGCAGGCACCAAGCATGGAATAAGGGGCAGCAAAGGGGAGAGTGGGAACCCAGGACCCGAAGAGCAATTGGGGTCCCAGGTGGTTTGAAGGGGGCTGGGGTGGCCTCAGGGCTGGTGCAAACCTGGAGCGATGTGTGCTGGGGACGTGGGGAAGGGGCTAGGGAAGGCTGGGAGATGCTCGGAGATGCAGCTGTGATGGGGCAGGTGAGCGGGATCCCTGGCCTTTTCCTGGCAGATCCTGTCCCGATGCTGCAGGTCAGCAGGGAGCTGCATGGCACCAGGAGCACGCTTCTAAGGGGGGAGCCCCTAAATGCCTTTAAAAAGCTTTGCAACCTGCAGTTGGCAACTGCTTGGATTAAAAGAGCTCCCATCACCGAGACATTTATTCCCTTGTCCGTGAGCTCTCAAAATAACAGGGCGTTCGATTGTAGCCTCGAGATTGCTTTGCACTCAAGTGCAGCCTGGCTGAGTAAATCACTGCTTCACCAGCTGAAATTCCTGCAGCAAGGGGGAGAATTGAATTATGTCCAACTGCAAAACCAGATGCCATCCCCTTGATGAAGTCATAGGGCTCTTACTGCGGAGAACAAGCTGGCTCCTACACACACGCAGCCCTCTTAGGCACAGACTGAGCAGCTCTGTGCAATGTCCCGGCCGTGGTGCTCGGGGCCTGGAGCCCCTGGAGACGCGAGAACAGCGAGTCCTTCAGGGTGCAGCACCAGCAGGGTGTTGAGTCCCGTTTGCACGTTGAGTTCCCAGCAAGCAGAGCTGGCCTTGCGTATAAGGGGGATTTTGTGGGTCAGGCAAAGAGCAAGCTTCGCTTGAGCCCAAAGTATTTTCTCCTCCCTCGGTTCCCTCTCCTTCCTGGACAGCTGTTGACTTTGGTCCCCCAAGCCCTAATAACGATCTAGGGCAGTTTGGTTTGCTGACAAGCTACCTTTTTTCTTGCCATGTGACATGCTCCAGCCAGCCCTTTCTGAGATGACGAGGACATGTGGCAGGGACGGATCCAGTTATTTTTTCTTTTCACCTTGGTCCCTGCGCATCCCCAAGCGTAGCCCCAGCATTGCTTGGGTGCCCACCTGGGTTTTGGGTAGACTCGCGGGGCCATCACAGCTGCCATGCCACCCCACGCCCTGTGCGCAAATCAACGCCTCCGATTGAGATGCCGCAATTTTTTTGGCAGGCGTTTAATTGTATAAATTTGCCTCATCCAGATTTATGTGCTCCGGGCTTTTCTCCATCTCCTCATTTTGTGTCTCATTTACCTCTGCGTTTGAAGGGTTGAAATTTCACAAGAGCACGGCGGGGATGATTATTCCTAGAGGGAATCCACACCTGTAAGCATAAAGCACTTCCCTGCCAGCCCTGCTGCAGCCCGGGTGAGGAGGAGGAGGGCGAGGGACCCACTGCCACACCTGGGGGGCCCGCGGGCACTGGTGGGTGGCAGCTGTGCCTTCAGACGCTTCTCAAAGGTGCCCTGGGAAAGCGGCTTCGGCGCGAGGAGCGCAACGGCTGCTGGAAACCCAAACCAGCTGGCTATGGGGCTGTCAGCCCCATGGGAGCTGGGCTGGAGGGCCGCCCCACCACGGGGAGGTGGCCACAAGCTCCTTGCGCAGTGTCTGGCCACTGATGTCACTGCTTTGGAGGGATGGGGACAGGTGGTGTTGGAGGAGGAAGCTGAGGGTGATGCTTCATGCAGGGGATGGGTGAGGGAAAAACACCTCGCTCCCCACTGGGCTCATCTTGGGTGAATCCCTGCATGGCCTCAGTGTCCTCATCTGTAAAATGGAGCACTCCCCAGGGGGGTTTACACACTCTCAGGAATGGTTGGTGTTGGGAGAGCAGCCGGCTCCTCCCCAGCTGAGAAAGCCCAAGTGCCCTGGCACAACTGAGCCCCGCTTTCCAGCCCATGGTGAGGACCTGGCTTTGTTAGCGCCCTTCTGCAGATGAAGAATCAAAGGAGGTCGCTTCCCTCTCTCCTCTTCCTCCATCCATCAGCTCTCGGTCTGCATCTGTGGAGCAAAACCTGCATCCTCCCAACCCTCCAGCAGCGCCCACAACACCAGGCTGCTTCTTCAACAGTTATGGCAAAGGCACGGAAGCCTGAATCCCACTACGAAGCTGAAGAGCAAATTGGGCCAACCTGCAGCTCTCTTGCTCCTTTGGCTGTAAACGCTTGTCCCCCCTTCCAGCCCATCGCACCTCCTGAACTCCTCCAGATCTGCGGACACTTGGAGCAGCGTCTTCGTGCCCTGGCCAGCAAAGACACTGACTGTGCTGTTTTCCTGCCCGTGCTTGCTGCACCGAGCTCCCCGCACACAGGAGCTCCAGCGCTTTAAGAGAAGCAGGTTTATTTTCCTCCTGCAGTTCCCTCCTCCTCGTCCTCCTCCCCCAGCTCCAGCGCAGCTGAAACCTGATCTGATCCCTTTGCACATGGGTAATTTATTGGTCTATTGGGCTTTTCTTGATGGCAAATTGCATTGTCTTTCTTCCTGGGCTGAGGCTTTGGAGCAGTTTGCTGCATTCCTGCAGCTCTTTTCTCAGGGCTGATCTTTCACACCCCCTCTGAGCACAGTCAAATCAGTTTTATTGGGCCTCTTTGTTATGCAAACGAGGCAATAATAACCAGGCTATTATTCGGCAAGATTGGGTCTGATTAGCAGTTCAAAGGAGGTCGCTGGAAGAGCCCCGCATGGCTGGGGAAGGGTCGTGGGGCTGGATGCAAGGGTGATGCCACCCGTCCCCTTGGGTCTTACTTCAGGCTCCTTAAATCTCGCAGGAAGAGGTCCCCTCAGCCTGTTTTTCGAGGAGTGATCTGGGTTTTTTAGCTCTTTTGCCCAGCATTCTTTTCCAAGCAGTGAGCGGTGGCCAGCCGGGAGCTGAGCAGCTCCTTGAAGCTGGTAGAAGTCGCTGGTATTTAGCACCTCAAGAATCGTGCCTTTCCTCTTGAGGTGTCAGCATGAATATGTTTATTTAGATTACTTAAATAAATATGTGTTTAGGAGCCTAAGTCTACGTGCTCAGATGTGAGGCCAAAGGTAATTAGGTTTTACTGTGTTCTCCGAAAAAAACCTTTTACTGCATGTGTGAGGCTTGCACATCTACACTTCAATCCATATATTTGGAAAGACGCGGGATGATGTATTTGCATCACATGTGGGTGATGAAATACTTTCCAGCCCGTTAGTAACCAAGAGGATATTAAACAACATCTCTTAGCAGTGAACGCTTTAAAATTAACAGGTCTGGTTAACATGCACCCAAGAGTCTTAAAAGAATTGGCTTTTGCTTACTGAAACTAATTTCCAGTAATTCTCATTGCTGGAGAAATTACAGGGGAAGAGATGAATTGTTGGTTTTGTGCTGGTTTTCTGAAAGAGCATGATTTGGGTAAATGAAATGCAGGTAACCTGACAGCAGCCGAAGGGAAACCAGGGGGCACGGCTACTTAGAAGGCTGTTAAAGTTTGGCTGTTAAAGTTGGATGCGTGCGGGTAGTCAGTCTGAACACTTAATTTAATAGCGTGCAATCTAGCGGGCTATCGGAGCTGTGTTGTAGGGGAGCACGGCGTGGCTCCGACGGGCAGCTCCAGACGCGGCTGTGTGCTGGGGCTGCTTGGAGGCCGATTTCACGGAGCAGGGAAGTGAACGTTATGCGATGTGGAGAAAACTGCGATCCCGGGGTGCAAGGGCAGGGGCGAGTGCGCGTCCTGCGTCGGCAGCGCCCGTCGGGACGGTGAATTTTGCAGAAAAACCTCCTGCCGTGGGGAAGGGAGGCAGCAGGGTGATTGTAGGGCTGGGCAAACACCTTCCAGTGGGAACTTAAAAGTGCAAACCGTTTAGCTTATCTAGAGGATTGACAAGTGACTTGATTGCAGTGTGTAAATATCTGTGTGGGAAACACGCTGATTACTAACGGACTTTTTACTGCTTTGGAGAAAATCGCTGGTTCTTTTTATGTCCTTACAATGAAGTCAGATAAAATCCACTTAGGACCAAGACCCACGTTTTGTAGAGGTGATAAACTCCTGAAACAGGGGTGGCTTTTCAGCCCGCGGTCACCTCGGGCTGCAGGAGTCCTCGTGGGAGGTGCACTTGAACAAACACAGGCACCAGGCTACGCGCAGGGTGACTGTCGTGGGCCAGGCAATTTAATGGTTTTTTTTTTCTAGCTTTAAACCTTCCGAAACTGGCAGCCTCCAGATACCGAAGGAAATGTTGTCCCTTGTTTCAATGGCACCAGGCCCCTGAAAGGAGATGCAAGGAGGCTGGGGAGGTGGCTGGGCTACCAGGGCTTGAAGCCACGTGTCAGAGGCACTGCTTGGTCCCCGGGACAAAGGTCCCTTTGCTACTGACCGGGGTGACAGTGTCACCCAGACGCAGGAGTGTCATGCAGGTCCTGGAGAGCCTCGCTGGGTTCCTGCTTGAGAGGGGTTTGTTTCCGTGCTAAGTCATCTGTGGTTGAAAAACAGATCCATTGTGAGTAGATGGAAAATAGATTACGTGAAATTGAATAAACATCGCTCCTTGGCCCGGGTACAAATGAGCCTGCACGGCTGTGCCAAAGCCGCTGCCAGGGGACAAGGCATGGCGGGGAGCAGGGCGCGTTCGCTTTCCTCTGCGGTGGCTTTTTGCCGCGTCCCCAGCACGGTGGCGGTGGCAGCGGTGGTGGCAGCCACGTGGCTCACCGGGGGCTGAGTCACGCAGGTGCCTGCGAGCTCGAGGTGCCACGCAATCGCTGCGCCGAGCAGGTCAGCTTGGCGGGCGCAGGAGGAGCGAGGCTGTGCCAGCCGATGGCGGCAGCAAAGCCACGCCGAGCCCTGCCCGCAAACCCGCAGCCATCCAACCCCCGGTCCCAATTCCCACCCCGCCACGGCGAGACGAGGAGGTGATGCCCCCATTGCAGCCCCAGGGCTCTGCCGAACCACCGGCGTGATGGGACAAGCGTCCATGGGAAAGCACAGGCGCACGCGGCCCCGCTCGCACACCGCCCCTGCGCGCCGCCGCTGCGGCACCTGGCTTGGAAATCTGGCCTTATATGGGGCCATGAGCGAAACAGCGAAAAGGGGACGGGTGCCAAAACCAGAGCGATAACATCTTAAAGAAGAACGCTCCCCCTTCAGGCTCAGGGAGGGAAGAGATAGGCTTCCCTGCCCTCGTGGTGGTTATTTTATTTTATTTTAACTTGGGACCTTATAAAGTCATGAGTGACCCTTGGTGGTGCAGCAGCGTGGGATGCTCGGCACGGGGATGTGTTTGGCACTGGGTATCAGGGGTGGTTTTGCAGCAGTGGCTGCCCAAGGGCTTGCTGCCTGCTACAGCCCCACAGCCCCAGCTTTGTCTGTGGTGGTTTTGCAGACATGTAATTTGATGTCCCACCAGGAAGGTCATCCTCGTTCAGAGATGGGAGGAAGACCTTCCTCCCCTGCAGCTCAGAGGAGAGCCTGCTCTGTGTGTAGGCTGCTGCAGGTCATGGCTGCGTCTCCTGATCCAACAAATGAAGGGTGCCCTTAAACAGCAACAGGCTGGGGCTTTATTCCTGCTAAAAATCCCATCTGAAGGGCTGGAGCGGCCGGGAAGCGCTGCAGCCTGTGCTCTACAAGCTGCTTGCGGGGCAGGCGCTGGGCTGCCCTGCACAGCGCGTCCCGGTGCCTTGCTGACGACAGGGGCTGGGATCCTGCCCATCCAGGGACCTGTCCTCCTGCTCCCCTCGGGGCCGTGCTGCCACGTCTGTCTGCAGGGACGGTGCGTTGGGTTGTGTGCAGCCTCAGGGCACCCCGAAGCAGTGTGTTGCGCGTAACTGCTGGGAGAGCAAGGCTCCTACTGCCTGGTGCCACGAGTGTGGGGGATAGCCAGCAGCAGTGGCATGGGTCACGCTTCTGCATGCTCTTTTAATTCGTACCTTCCACCTGGAGGGGCCTGGAGGATCTGTAAAGCCATGCTTGCAGTCCCTCATCAGAGGCCCTGAGATGCAATTTCTATATTTTACACCCCGGTAAACCCACATCCACCCTGCTTGCAGGGTCCTTTCCTTCTCCCGCTGCATTTAGGTGCTGTGCTAGCTATAGCATGCTGTAAGAGCTGTGTATGGGCATATGGCTCCTCCAGAGCCAAGGTGCTCAGTGTCGGGGAGCTGGGCTTTTGTGTGTGTGGGTAACAAGACGTTCACAACCATCTCTCATCCAGGAGAAACACTGAGCAATGCACTCCGCTGCAAGTCACCTGGCAGTGCTGGCCCACTGATAAGCAAAGTGTCCTTGGTGGAAATCCACACTCTCGGGGCTGAGGAGGGCGGGACATGAAATTATAAAGTCGTCTAAATCTGACCCATATATGCAGAAGGCTTAGCAGAAATGTCAGCCTATGTGTGTCCCAGGTCAAAAGCTTGTTACCGAGTCATCTCCGGCTGATGGCAAGTTAAAGTGGGACACAAAGGTTTCCATAGTATTTCTTGCAGGTTTAAATTGGACGCTGCCAAGATGAAACAGCTCCTGGGTTCTCGGAGCTGTTGCTAGCATCTGCGTTTATTAAACATGAATTCTGACACTGTGAAGAACCTGTCACCGTTTCCTATTTGCACTTCACTCTTCTTGGAAGAAGAGAGGAGACAGGCTTCCTTAAAGCCGGACTGCTGAGTGTTTTATAGCCTTGGTCTGCCTTTCTGATTTTCCAGCACCAACTATGTTTAGGTTTCCAGCACTGCAATGTTTAAAACTAAAACATACTGTTTTCCCTGCAACAATGCTGGGTTTTGTAACTTTCTCTTTAAACAAATCTGAAATTATTTTGGCACAGATGTGTTGCCAGCCTCCTTCTAAACAAATGCCGAGACAGGAATATACGTGTACGCCTGTGTGAGGCACCGTAACAGCATCTGGAAATGGTGGGGCTTTTTCTCTTGTTGCTCTGCTGCCTTTTGTGCCTGATCCCATCTAGTCTCCAAGCCCTCTGAAGGGGTTGATTAAGAGGAGAGGAAGGAAAACACCATGAATTTTAAGTGGTGTGAGCCCGGGTTCACCCAGCAGGGCTCCAAATTGGCACAGGCAGAGAGCAGTGTCTGTGCGACATTCAATGAAGGCCATGTGCTTCTGCACAGCTGCTTTCAACTCTGCTCCAGGGAAGCCACACAGCCCTGGGGAATAGGCATTGGGGAGGGAAAAAAGCAAAAAAAGAGTCCTGGATCCAAATTTCCTTTGCCTTCCTCTGGCTTGCCAGCAAGTACCGAGCCCAGTGGAGGCTCGGCTGCCTTTGGCTGCTCCGCGTGGGCAACGGCGAGCGGGGAGGCTGGCACCCTGCACCCTGCCGCGCCGGTTTTTCTCCTCTGCGTCAGCCTCTTGTTCTTTCTCCGTGGGCCGTGGTGGGGAACGGGCCTCCCGCCTCCTCCCCTGGGCTCCCCGAGCACCCGGTGGGTGCAGCACCCGGCGTTTTACGGGATGCTCCAGGAGAGGTGTGCGGGAGCAGAGCACCCGGCTGGGGCACCAAACCCAGCAGCGCAGGAGCTGGGGCCTTGACCTGCCCGAGCTCGGTGGAGAAGCAGCGTTCCTCCGAGCTCTCAAGCTCTCCATCTCTCTCTTGTGCTGTCCAGCTCACGTTCAAGCTGCAGGTGACATTTAAGCACTTTGCAGGGGCATCAGGACATCTGTCGGGATGCTCCGCTGCCCGAGAATGGCTGGGTGGCCGCTGGCTGGGTTGGTGGTTGGCAGGCAGAAGCGGAGCCACCAGTGGCACAGATCCTGCTCTATAACCAGTTAATGCTGTGCGTCGCCGTGTGTCTGGGGCACAGCAGCTGTGCTGGGGCTGGGTTTCCTCATGCACATAGAGGAGGAATAGGAAGGCACAGAGATTTGTGCCATGGTGGAGATTCGGCTGAATGCACAGTAATTCATGCCACAGAGTTTTCAATGTCAAGCCCTAAAAAGGCATAAAAAATCCCATTGCATCTCCCACCACATTAATAACCCCATTCCATATCCCACCACATTAATGATCCTGCCTTATCTCGTTAATGAATACGTCCCATTCTTCCCCACCCTGGTTTTCCCCCAGGAACATTTATCTAAAGGCTGGATGCTCTTTCCCTTCTTGGCTTAAATTGGGGCAGATCCTGTTGGTTTCCTCGGCTTTGATGCATCAGAGCCCGGGTCATGTGAGAGGGTCACATCTGGTGAGCGAGGTCACATCACGCGGTGCCACCGACATCATGAGTTTGGGCTGCGGGAGGAGGACACCGACCTCTTGCTGGGGGTAGAGTTGGCAACGCAAGCATTGACCACTTTGTGTTTTCCCCCTCCCCGCCCTGCTCTCCCTCCCCGCAGTGACATCTCCATGCAAGATCCTCAAGTGCAACTCTGAGTTCTGGGCGGCCACGTCGGGCTCCCACCACCTGGGCGCAGAGGAGGCCCCCGAGTTCTGCACGGCACTGCGCGCCTACGCGCACTGCACCCGCCGCACCGCCCGCACCTGCAGGGGCGACCTGGCCTACCACTCGGCCGTGCATGGCATAGACGATCTCATGGTGCAGCACAACTGCTCCAAGGATGGCCCCACGTCCCAACCCCGCCTCCGGACATTGCCCCCCGGGGACAGCCAGGAGCGCTCCGACAGCCCCGAAATCTGCCACTACGAGAAGAGTTTTCACAAACACTCGGCCGCTCCCAACTATACCCACTGCGGGCTCTTCGGGGACCCCCACCTCAGGACTTTCACAGACACCTTCCAGACCTGCAAGGTGCAAGGAGCCTGGCCGCTCATAGACAATAACTACCTGAACGTCCAGGTCACCAACACGCCGGTGCTGCCTGGCTCCTCGGCCACCGCCACCAGCAAGGTGAGCGTTGGGCACAGCCTCGTGAGCAGAGGTGGGCAGGGGTGGAGGTGCTTTTGAATGCCCTCTCTTTCCACTGTCTGTCTCTTCCAGCATTTGCACATCTCCTCAGGGAGGATAAGAGTGGGTGGGAGCTCCTCTGGTTGTGGGCATTTGCCCATAAATATCAGATGTCCATCCAGACTTCCCTCTTATTCTGTCCCCATCTTCATTTAAAGGCCCGTGGTTTCTTCCTGGGCATACCCAGCCCCATCATAGTTAGCAGGTTTAGCTGCTGCAGTTCAGAGGCCAATCATGGCCAAAAGGGGCAGATGGCAAATTAAGAGGGCTCCCACCTGGGGGACTCCAGGTGCACAGACAGACCAGGAATGATGGCAGCACTTTTGGAGGACACCTGAGGTCCAAGCAAACCTGGGACTGGCCTCCAGGGAAGCTCCAGTTTGCAGGGAAAAGCCTGCAGGGAGCTGAGCTCCTCAAGCTGCCTTCTCACTGCCCAGGCTTGTAATTGTCTCTGTGGTTTGCAGCCAAGTTGTGGCATTTTGTGGGGTACAGCCTGCTCTGGCGGTGCTTTGACAGCCTAAATAAACATCCCAGAGGGACAGAGTGAGCACTGAGAAAATCCAAGAGCAAACGCACTGTTGTGACCCAGCAGGACTTGTGTGACACGGCCTCGGCTTCAGGAGAGACCTGGAGCTGACACGCTGTCACGTTGCTCTGTGGTGCTCTAAAGCTGAAGCCGCTTCTTGTGCCAAAATATGGGAGGCTCAGGAGGAGGCGTCTGGCTTTTGGAAGGTGTTCTGTCCCACTGTGTCTGGGAGATCTGCCTGTCCCAGAGCTAGGGGAGACTTGAGTAGCATGAGCGGGACAGGGTGTGCAGTTCCCAGAGCCACCGCATCTCAGCTCTGATCCTGACCATTTCAGCCTGGCATTTTGGTTTTGACATGTCCATGATAAACTTCCTTAGAGATACTTAATGATGCTCTCACCTCCTTACCTACCAAAGTGCGTTAAAAACCTACTGAAGCCTTGCAAATAAGTCTGGCTCAAGGGAGGTGGTCCCTAAGGACACAGGGACCTACAATTTCTAGGCTGGATCCCAAGATCACCATTTTAATTGAGCCTTTTTTCTGCCTCACGGGCTTGTGGTGAGGAGAGATTAGTCATGAGATCTGCAGCACGAGCTATGGGAAGCCTTACTGGGTCATTGCTACAGGACCATGTGCTGTTGGAAAGGATGAGAGCCTCTTGGTCCAAGGGGCTCTTTGTGTTTCTGTTTGAGGGTCTCTGACCTACCCTTATGCCTTCCAGCCAAGGACAGGGCTAGAGCCAGAGGAGGTAGCAGGAGGTCTATGGGAGGAGTAGTGCAGCCTGAAACCCAGGGCAAGGTGGTGCCTCAGGACATGGCTGAGGAGGGGACAGCATGGCTGCCAGGGGGCTGGGAGCATCTGGGTGCTCAGTGGAGATAGAGGGACATTTCCAGGGCTCTGGACAGCTCTGGGCTTCTGCTGGGAGGAGTGGTGCTGGAGCTACCACCACACTCAGCCCAGGCCTTGGGGTGCCTCCATTTTCCCCTTTGTACCCTGTCCTTGGCATATCTGCCATGTGGCTGCTGGAGCTGTCTCCCCTCCAGCCCTGCCCCACTCCCCACACGCCAGCTGGGTCTCAGTCTGCTCCTTCATGGCGGGGGGGGTCCCTCTTCCTGTTCCTCCCTCATGGAAAGAGGTGCAAACTCCACTTTTCCTCCTTCTTGTCAGGCCTTCCTCCCAAAGCCGGGTTAGCAAGAGACGAGGAAGCGCTGTGAGGTCATTTCTTCAGCAAGGGACCCAGGCTTGAACTGGTTGATGGCAGGGAGGGACCTGCATCCCTTCCAGGAGAGCCTGCCCACTTGAATGTACTGAACATGTGGGACTGCACGGTTGAGATGGAGCACAACATGTCCTGGGGACGAGAGGAGAAGACCCTGTTGGTTCACAAACAGCCAGGGAAGGGAGGAGGCCGGGCCTGTGGGATGTAAATACCATGGGAGCCAGAGAAGCTCCACCACCTACAGCAGTCAGGGCTCGTCCCCCTCTGCTGGCTGCCAGGCCCTGGAGGCAAGACGGTGCTGCGTGCATGGGCATGCCACCGCAGGCCTGTGACTAGCGATACTCCAACCAGCCCCAGCTGCGTGGGAGCTCCTGTGTTGGGCCTGGAGATAACAGCACAGAGCCAGGTGGTACATTCAGTCCAGCCCCTGGGTCTTGCCTCTATGCATGGTGTCCTCAGCCCCGTGCTGAAGCAGGGTGACCATGTCTAAGTGCTGGGGCAACCACCTTGTATGGGTGTATAAAAGTTGGGGCAACTTCTCAGGAGGAAGTGTCTACCCATGAGGTGAAGGCCACACTCCTAGCTGGGTCGAGCAGACAGCTCCTTCACCTCCCACACTGATCCTGGCGGTGGCTGTGTGCTCTTTTGTGGTCAGCACTGGTTGTAACCCCATTCCTTTTTTTCCTCCTTTCCTCCCCCCCACCCAGCTCACCATCATTTTCAAGAGCTTCCAGGAGTGCGTGGACCAGAAAGTGTACCAGGCAGAGATGGACGAGCTCCCCGCTGCCTTTGCTGACGGCTCCAAGAACGGCGGGGACAAGCACGGAGCCAACAGCCTGAAGATCACTGAGAAGGTGTCAGGCCAGCACATCGAGATCCAGGCGAAGTACATTGGCACCACCATCGTGGTGAGGCAGGTGGGCCGCTATCTCACCTTCGCCGTACGCATGCCGGAGGAGGTGGTCAACGCTGTGGAGGACCGGGACAGTCAGGGCCTCTACCTGTGCCTCCGCGGTTGTCCGCTCAACCAACAGATTGACTTCCAGACCTTCCGCTCGGCTCAGGCTGCTGAGGGCCGCACTCGCAGGAAGGGGCCCAGCCTGCCAGCCCCCCCGGAGGCCTTCACATACGAATCGGCCACGGCCAAGTGCAGGGAAAAGCTGCCCGTAGAGGACCTCTACTTCCAGTCCTGCGTCTTTGACCTCCTGACCACGGGGGACGTCAACTTCATGCTGGCTGCTTATTACGCCTTTGAGGACGTGAAGATGCTTCACTCCAACAAAGACAAACTGCACCTCTATGAAAGGACACGGGACCTTGCCCCAGGCAACACGGCTCCCTCAGGGCCTCCCCGGGCCCCCCCTGCCCTCTGGGTAGCACTGCTGTGTTTGAGTCAGTGTTGGCAGGGTTTGTTATAGAGGTTTGCTCCCTCACACTGTGGGGAAAGGGGAGCAGAAGGGGTTGAGGGACAAGACAGCGGCGCTGGACAAGGAGAGGTTGGATAGGGGATCCGGTGAGGAGTGCAAGGATCGTCCTCAGACCTCGGCCCCTCTGTCCAGCTCCTGGTCATCCCCCTCCCCAGCTCTTGCCCAGGAGGAATGTGATGCCCCCGGGACCAGTCGGGAGATTTTGCTGGACTGGACCTCGAGTGGTCCTTCCTCACATCCCATCATCCTCGTCCTCCTCCTCCCCATAGCATGGGTGCCGGGGATCCCCCACCTCCTTGCACCGCTCCCCCATGGTCCCAAGAATGCTCGTGGTGACTGTGATGTTGGCGTGTGTGAACGTGGCTTTGTGTTAGGGAGCTGCGAGCATGACGGGGCTGGGCTCTGCTTTTTGGGCTGTGCTTATTCACACAGCCCCATCGCTGCAGGAAGCGATGCAAAGCAGCAGGTAGGGGCCAAAATGGTGGGGCTGGCCACAGAGAGGAACAAGGAATCTTCTGGGGTGGAAGGAGGACACGTTCCTCGAGCTTTGGCTTGCATTCTCTGTGGTTCCAATGGCATCTCCTGTTTAGCCACTTCATTCGGCCGATTCACTCCATAGTTTTATTCCTGGCTCCCTTGTCTCTGCCCGGACCCACCGAGGACTCTTGATTGCGACAGGAGAAACCTGGCCAGTATTCAAGCGGTTTCTTTAACTTCTACCCCAGCAATGGACGAGCTCCTTGCGCCGTTTGCTCCCCTAAAGCTGGCAGCGGGGAGGCTGCTCAGTGGGAGACCCTATCCACACCCCCTCGAGTCCCACGCCCCCTCGCCTGCCCGTGAATCAACCAGGTCCCGGAGCAGGAGCATCCCTTTCTGTTTGTTTGCTGCTAGGTCTCTGCTCCGCTCCTCATCCTGGGGCTGTGACTTGCAACCCCATTGCAGACCCGTTGCACCTTAAGCCCTTCTGGGCTTGACTGGAATGGGGCAATGTTGGAAATCCAGCCAGGAGACAGGATGCAGCAGAGGACCCCCCCCCCAACTGCCCCCAAATATTTGTTCCCTGCCTCAAAACCATTGATAATCTCCTTCCCCCACCATGTTGTGCTGCCCATCTCCTCCTCTCTGTGTTCCTCTGTGGTTCACCTCATTGCTCACTGAACAAACAGCGAGACCACCTTGGTCTGCATCTTGGAGACCTCTTATGGATTTCCCCTCCTTTCCTCAGGGGGAATTTCCCAGAACTCAGCCCCAAAACATGTGTCACCCTTGGGGGAACCTCCTGCTCAAGGGAGGTCTCTGGGCATGACGAGACAAGCTAGCACCAAAAGAGGTGGGAATAGGCTACATTTGGCAGTCTGAACTGGTGCCAAGAGGCAGCCTGGTGTAAATACTCAATGTGACTATTCATTGTGTCCTAACAGCTCTAGAGCTCCATTTGTAAAGCAGCAGAGAAATGCAAAATTGTGTCAATGGATGTAATTTATATTGTCTCTTTAATATATAGAGCCCTGGCATTGATCTCGTGTGACTGTACAGATTAAGAGATGTAATTGGTTTTTAAATGTTTAAGGAAAGAAAAGAAACAAACAAACAAAAAAAAAAGAGATGTGTTTACTACTTTGCTCCTTGCTTTGTTTGCTGGTGCCCCAGGTATTCTGTTTAGGCAGATTTTAAAATAAGGATATCAGTTTGGCAGCACTGAGGAGACCAACCACTGGACCGTGGCATGGGACAGCTCGGCTTCCCAACGCAATAATTGCTCAGCTAGGCTGATTCGGACTTTTTGCTTCCTGTATTAAAGAAAGAGGCAATTTTTTGTCTCCTCTAGAAATTCAAAACCCAAGTTTTGAAAGCCAAAATTTCTCACTGGGTATGAGGAAACATTTGTTTCTTGCCATATTACCCCATAGATAACAACAACTGTGCAAAGCATCCCCTCTGAAGACTCAAAAGAGTGCTTCTCAAAAGCGGTCTTAGCTGGCCAAGCCACAGCATGCCAACGAGGCCTTCCTTCCTCTATGACCTCCCTTTCCTATAAAGCAGTCACCCTCCTGCACATTTGCTGTGGTTCAGGGGTAATTTCCAGCCAAGGAAAGTCTATTTGATTACCACAAGGCTCAGTCCCACTGTCCAGGTGAGCGCTCCAGTGGTGGTCAGCTGTTGTAGGGTGGTTGGGGTATCCCTATTTTAGAAGCAAACAGTGAAGCACTTTATTTTGGTTGTGTTTGACCCAGTTCTGGTTAAAGGTGAAGTGTGGCCAAGAAAGACCCGATACTTGGAAACAAAATAAATACATAGGTAAATGGGGGACGTTATGAGAAGGTCCCCTACCTTCTCCCTGCGTTCAGACCCATGGGAGTGTCACCACGTGTATATACTGTAAATTATTTATTGAGAGAAATGCAAGTAAAGTTTGAGGTTTTTTTGACAATAAATTAGTGGGTCTCGTTTTGTTCCCGGTGTGTTGTATGGTGCTGTTCACTACTTGGTGCGAATGCTGTCCCATTTCTGCCTTCCCTCTGAAGCAGCTTGCTTCAGTCCATAACCCAAAGACCCTTTGACAGCTCATCTCTGTTCAAAAATTCTCATAATTTTGCTCTGGTGTTTTATTTATTTACATCCAAATGAGAAAAATAAGGGGACGTTGTGGAACAAATACAGCTAATAAACCATCTGACCTGCCTCGCGGGTAATGAAAGGAGCTGAGCAGCGACAGGGCCAAGCGGGCGCCATGGCCCTGCCCCTCCCTCACGCATCGCTCTTGGCCCCAGTGGGGTTTGTTAGTGCCCTCTGATGAGGGAAACCAGAACTGCACTTCTTTCCTTCATTTTCCTTTTTTGAAAAGCTGACTGACTCCCTGCTCCAGAGCAGGGGCCGGGAGGCTGAGAAAGCCGGGTAGGACATGGGCGTGGGCTGAGGGCACGTGCTATTTGGGCAAAGTCCTGCAAAAACATCCAGCACCAGAGATTTGAGACAGAAACACACCCTTGTCCTCTGCCACAGTCCTGAACAGCTGGTAAGGGTTGGAAAGGGCATAGGAGGTGAACCCACCCCCTCAGCCACCGCTTGCACCAGCTCACAAGAGCTCAGCTGGTGGGGCAAGGTGCTGATGCAAGGGGACGGTGACCCGAGTGGCCGGGATGCTCCCATCCTTGCTGCTCACGTGTGGCACCAAAGCTTCCCCATGAGGTGAGCAGCAGCAGGAGGCACAGGCCACGCAGGGACACTGGGCATGGGTTCATACTGCTTTCTAGGTGAAGCTTGCAGGCTGATGCTCTGCAGCCAGTGAGGACATGGCCCTAACCTCTGCGGACAGCTCCTTGGTGGCTCCAAGTGGGGCTGGGGACATTCCTAGAGGAGGGTCACACCAGCTCAGCCCCAGGCCTGTCCCATCCTACTCTTCTGTCCAAACCACATTGTCTCGCAGGGAAGAGCTGCTCAATTCCCACTGCCTGGTGCCTCAGGCATGGTTTCAAGCCCTGTTTCGGCTGTGCCTGCCCATCTCTTGGCCTCAGGCCGAGGCCTCAGCTGCTCTGAGCTTCACGTCCCGCAACTCAGGGTGAGCGGTGACACCACAGCCACCCAGCCAGCCCGGCGGCTCTTCACACACGGGTGTCTGCAATTAACCACAAGCGCAAATATTGTTCAGCAAAAAATGGCTTTTTGCTGAGAACTGGCTGCCCTCTAGAGGGTCCGCTCTGGCATGGCATAAAGTGAAACCGGGGGCTTCTGGGCCTCCCTGTTGGCATGAGGCAGGGCTGGGGGTCCTGCTCCCCACAGCCGTGCGATGGCTTTGCTGACCACCTTGGGCGATGGGCCCCCTTGCTGAGAAAAGCCAAATGAGCTGGCAGGGGGACACCAGGCCGAGCTGCAGCCTGTGTAATGCAGGCACAGCCCGGGCCTGGCCCTGTCCTGCCCAGCAGCCTGGGATGGCCAAGGTCCATGTCCTCATGGAGGAAATGTTCCTGTGGGACCAGGACTTGATGATCCTTGTGGGTCCCTTCCAGTTTGGGATATCCTGTAATCAGACCTGCCCGGCTGCGAGATGCAGGAGGTTGCATCACACCAAGGGGTCATTTCTCCATCAGCTTGCACAGGCGCTTGGGATTTAACACTTTGCTGCATGGTGCTGCAGATATGGGTGGGAGCCAGTGCTGATGTGCCCAGCATACAAGTGCCACACGCATGCCACCATGCCCGTATCCTTACCTGCCCCGTTGCTCTGGCTTGTCAGGCCCATGCTTCTCCACTTTTCCCATGGGCACCCCTGCGTAAGAGATGAGTCAACGCTGACTTAGAAAGATCCCCTGCCACAGGTGGACTCACAGCCCTGTGCTCCGGGCAGGGACACCCGGACCAGCTCCCCATGGCCCCACTGCCAGGGCCTCCCCCCACCGAGCCCGCTCTCCCTGCCACGGCTGACAGCCCATCACTCTTTCCATTAGGAAACCCATTTTTCAGGGGGCACATAACTCAGCTGTGAAATTTCACTCCCGGCTGAAACTTGGCTCGGTTCAGCAGCAGGGAGGCTGGAGAGGGCTGGATGCTGTGGCTACAGGTGTGAGAAGCAAAAGCCCTTTTTACAATGAGCTCTTATAACCTGGGAGAAATAGCTTCAATCCCTGCACTGTGCCTTGCCGGAGGCCAGGTTACGTGTGGGCTCAGAACGAATGGGTGGAGGGGAAAAACCAAACCGAAGCAGCCCGCAGGATGCCATCGCATCCCATCTGGGGAGAGGCGCATCCTGCCCAGGAGGGGTGCGGAGGGAGCAGAGAACTCCACCGATGCACTGGGAACAGGGAAAGGGGAATTCTTCCCAAAAAGGGTCAAAAAGAAGTTTACATACCCACAGAGATCCAGAAGAGCTGGAGGCTGGATAAACATCGCTACCATCCTGGGTAGAAATCAGTGAGGAAATGCACAGCTTCTCCTGATCAGGTGGAAATTCCCATCCGAAGGGGTTTCCAAGTCTGGATCAGCCCTCTATCACCGCAGACTGCGAAATTATGTAAAACAGCTGAGAACAACAACTTGAACATGCTTATTCCTGCACAGTGAAAATACCCATCCTGGCATGCCCAGGGCTTGCAGGAAAGGGCCCTGCAATCCTGTGACACCCCCGGTTTTCGGCACCCACCCCATCATAGCCAGGGGCTGCAGGACACCCCCAGACACACCACGCTGGCACAGTTCTGAAAATCTCAGGAACACTTTTTAATATACAAGAATCAAAAGTACAGCAGTTTTACAATGTAGGAAAATTTAATACATACTATATAAACAACATATTTACATCAGAAATCACTAGGACAGTGGCATTTTTTCACAAATATAAATTAATATTAATTACTGTTTTTTTAGTCAACAGGTTTAAAAGTCCACATTTTTACAGTAAGAGTCCTTCTCTCCCCAGAGGGGAGGTGGAGGTCGGGAGGAAATGGGTGAAAGCAGAATAGTATTTGTGTGTGAATCACTTAAACTGTTCACGTAAGGACTTCAGAGAGCTGTTAAGTATCCACCTTGGTTGGGCACCGCAACACCTGTCTGCAGCAGGTTTTGGTCTGCAGGACTTCCATCATCTGAATTCACAACTTTACACCATTTCCAAAGGGGTCAGGCTGAAAAACTCAAAAAAAAAAAAAAAAAAACCAACAGCATTTTGCTACTTTTTCCTGCAAAGAGGCTAGAGGGAACCCCGCAGCTGGCTCAGAAGGAAGAGCTGTACCAGATGCTGACACAGACACTGCAGCAACGTTTATGGCTGTGGACCTGTCCCCTCTGATCGCATTCACATCCAAGTGACTATGTCTGGTTATGGTCCCTATTTTGATGGGACATAAAAATGTGTGTGCGTGCGCGTGCCTGGGGAGGACTTTCCCCCAAATCTCGTCCTCCAGCTTCCTTAAAGTCCAACCCAGTGAAGACCCACGCATCATGAGCAAACAAAACTAGGTGACTGTTCAGTATCAGGCCAATGTGACAGTGGGGACCGCTCTTTGCTGGACGTGGACAAAACTTTTGCTGTTGCACTGGTTTCAAGAAGGAAACCCCAAACCATCTTGTGCCTGGAACACAGGACAAGCAGAACCCTTCATGTATGGACACAGAAAATGCCTCCTGTTGGGGTTCAAAGTTTTCCTGCACCAACCGTAACACTGGTCTGGCCAGTATTGCCTCTTGCTACGACTTGTATGGCACAAACTTTCCATCACGATAGCACCACTTTGTGAATGTGAACGAAAAGAGCAATTTCTCTTTGCCCCTGTGAGGTTTCTTCCATTTTCACATTAAAAGCTAATACCTCTGAAAAGAAAGGACCTCTTTGTTGAATACCACAGCAAGCGTGCCTGCAATCACAGCTTAGCGAAAAACGCAGCGTTAACACGCTATCTCAACACCTCCTACCACCCGTCAGCCCCAGGGGCACCGTGGAAGACTTGCCTTCGCCGCCTCCTGCGCAGATGAGCACAAGCGTAACACTTACTCGGGGCAGCGCAGCACTGCCCATACCGCTCCCCCCCCTGCAGAAGCAGAACTGCTCTGCTTCTGGTGAGTTTGGTGGAAATCTTGCAAAAGAAAAACAGAATATGAGCAAAACACGTCCCAGAACCACAACTTGATGTCATCCACGCTGAGATTGGCCCCGAGAGGCCTCCTGCTTGCCCAGCACACACATCATGGGGCTGCGGCTCCTGTTAAAGCATCGCAATGGTGCTGGGTGCTCTTCTGAAGGTCCAGTGGGACGCAGGAGCGGGCTGCGAGCAGGGTGCGCACGCTGCGACTTCAAGGGACCCAACTCCTTCGGCACCGTGCAGAGGGGAGACGCGGGGGGTTAGTGTTGATTTGTGTGCACCTTCCAAAGCGCCGGTTGGAGCGGGGAAGCCAGCCCTCGACACCCCTCAGTCTTTCAGGGAGAGGACATCACAGCTTATTAGGGTCATATACTGGCATCTTTATAGGAGCCCCAACTTCTGCCCCCCACCAAGAAGAGCAGTCTGGAACAGCCTGGTCTTTAATACTGAGCTCCGGAAAACGACGCATCCCCAGACACCGTGCTCTGGGCAGCCCGGCTGTTGGGAGAGCTTTGTAGTCTGCAGGGATACGACTCTACTACCAAAGACCTAGAGCCTAAAAAGAAATCACCCACTTGACTTCTGGCCAGCAACCTGTGCATAACCACTCACACCATATCGCTGGCCGGACACCGTTCTGCATCGCATGCGGTGACTCTAACACTTGGAGGAATGTTTGCTCTGAAGCCCACTGAGCTGGGCTGCAAACCCCTCTTCTCCCTCTGCCATGCTGGGCTTCTAAGACATTTGCTTCAGGGATATTTAAGTACCAAGTCCCGAATTCCTCATTTTCTCCCTGCTCACTTAAGTGCTAAGCCCCCAGGCACATCCCCAATTTAGACAGCAGGTCTTTCAGTGCTGTTGCTTCAGCAATTCAGAGCTACTGCTGAATGGTGGCAGAAAGATGACTGGTGACAATTCCCTGGACAGAGATCAGTCCCCTGGATTCCCATTTAACTCTGCTCTACCATCCCTTATCTTTCAGGTGCAGTAAAGGCTTGTGATCACCATTTTGTGAAGCACAGAGAGAAACTGGAGTGGCAGGGAGATTAGGAGCTTCAAGGTCCCCAGATGCCCAGAGCCTTCTTTTGTCCTGGTACCTTGCAGCTCCCAGTCAGCATCTGTGTTAATTCCTGGACATCCAAGCTGCCCATGACAAAAGAGAAGAGGAGTTTTGTTACGAATTCCTGAGCCCTATCCACTAGGAAATACTGCTCTCACCCCAATTTCTTTCCTAGTCATTAGAAGTGAACTTAGCTTTTGCTAAGGAAGTCTGCCTTTTTTCCCATATCCCAAAGACTCCCAGAGTCAAGATTTGCCAGTTCCAGGCCTGGATCCCCCGCTCCTCTTCTGCTGCAGGGGACACAATGGCAGTCAGAGCAGAGCCAGTTTCTTGAAATGGATAAAGACATGAGAAATGTTAATGTGGCCAGAAAGGTGATGGATTGTCACCAGCATAGCTCCTGCTCCTTTGGAGTCACTCCGCAGGGACATCGAGTTCCTCTTTCAACCAAGCCCTGTGACAGCAATGGCTTGGCTGCTGAGGGACCCTCCTGTCCCTCCTGGAATATATCCTCCCATCACCCTATGCTGGTCACATACAAAGCCCAGCCCAACCAGTTTATCCCCAATCCCAAAGCAGCATCTGTCATGTAACATCAAGTCAGATCAGGCACACAGCCTTCTGCACAATCCTAAGCAGCATCAATCCGCCTTCTTGGTTTTGGGGAAACACTGTGGCTGGGGAAAATTCCCTTGCGCCCATTGGACCGGGGAAAACAAAACCAAAGCAAAGAATGAGGCAGCAAGTCTGGTTCCAACGTTCAATGGGAAAAAGGGGGAAAGGAAACGGGAATCCAGAACAGAACTGAGAGCGAGGGAGAGTCTTCCACCTGCTCCCCCAAAATCCTCCTTGACCCAGCAAGATGATAGCAGCATGTTCAGAGTTTCTGGCTGTTGCATCAGACCAAGTATTTCAAGACGTGCGCTTCCCCCCTCTCAATCACTTTATGTTTTCCGAATGTTCCAGTTATAATCTGGATTGTTTTTCTGTTCTAATGACCTATCCAGAGGTGACCTGTGATCGAGGGGTGACTTGGAGTCGTGAGGAGACTTCTGAGAGGGGGGTGAGCGAGGGTCCGACACTGCAGGGTGAGGTGGAGGGAGAGGCTGTTTGTAATCTCCCGATTTGTCTGTGTGGAAGGACCGGTAGTGGTCCGAAGGTCCTTGGCCATGGTATCCCATGGGTGGCCTGTGATCAGACATCCGTCGGAAATCCTGCTGGTGGTAATTCTGAGGCCTGAACTCATCGGATCGTCGGCGCTTGGAATCATGGTGGTGCCTGCGAAGAGAAAATGGATGGATGAGAGAAAACGGATGGATCGGATGGATGGAGATCAGTTCCCCAAGGAAGCCTGTCCACCACGGCTGGGTGTATTGCTGTGAACTCCTCCCATCCTTCCCGAGAGGAACAAGAATTACCTATCGTAATAATCTCGGTGGCCTCTGTGGTCTCGGTCACTGTTGTACTGTTCATACGGCCTCTTGCGGGAGAGGTTATTTGGTCTGTAGTTCCCAGAGCTTCGGTGGGGGTCTCCACGAGATCGCCGGTCCCCGTAGTGGTGGTCCTTGTACCAGTGCTGCTCATATTGGTGATGCCGCTCCCCACCCCACACCTGGTTGCTGTTGCCGCCGTAGTTAAACTTTCGATCTCTCTGCCAGTCTCCCCTGTCTGCAATGAGGAAAGCATTAAGTGTTGTTACTTTAGCTTAAGCCCATTCTTTCTTTGCTGAATTCTCAAAGAAATTATAACTATTACCATTGTCCCTTTAACTTCCTCCTCCCTAAACTACGTGGACCCGATTTAATTCTTTTAATTCCTTTACCATTATTCTAGCAAATCTTATTCTGTCCTGTTCTTATACTTTTTCCTCACTCTATCATAATGTTTTCTAGTTCAGCAATAAGTACTGTAAAAATATATGTTCCATCTCACCACCTTTAAACCTGACCAGCCACAAGTCCTGGAAGGATGTGTGTCCAATAGCAAACAGCCTCTAGGTTAAGAGGGATGGTTTCCTCTGGTTTCCCAGCGCTCACCTGTGTTGCTGAAATGTCTCTTGTTGGGATGGCCGTAGTTGTCACGTGGGTGCCCGTGCATCTGCTGCGGGGCGTGCGAAGGGGGCAGGTGGAGCTTCTGGGAATGAGGATTGTGAGGCACGTGAGACTGGGACATCACAGAATCGCGGCTGGAGCCTGAAGGCTCTGGCCGGAACGGCTTCTTCATGCTGGACATGTCCTCCTTCTTCTTCTGCTCCTGCAAGGGGCAAGAGAGGGTTACAGCTCCGCTGCTCTTCCATCAGAAGATTCAGACTACATGAGCAGTGGCCCAGTCTATCAGCTCTGGGTTGGTCTGGAGATTCCCTATGCTGTGGGCCACCACCTCTTCGTGAGGGCTTTGTGAATCAGCTGTGCCCAAGTGTGGGCAAGTGCAACAAGTTTTAAAGAGAGCAACCAGAGGGAAGGCACTTCAGATCTCACCTCCTCTTCCTGGGATCTTTTCTTATGAGCCATCTTGTAGAGTTTGTGCAGTTTTCTGGCATCAAATTCTGTGAACTTTGACACAAATATCCATAGGTTCCTGGAAGGACATGAACTTTTTCTGTTAATTGCTACATGAGCTGTTTAACTGCCATCTGCTTTCAAACCAACATCAAATCAGTTCTACCCTCTGTGGAAAACAGTCTCATTCCAGCTCAGGACAAGATGTTTCAGGAGAGCTGGAACCAAGCCCTTCGAAGTAAAATAAAGGGTTTTGCACTGGTTTCTCTGAACTAGCCCTGACATCAATTTAAATGAAACCAGCACAACTTGCAGACAAAACCTTCACCTGAGACTGGTCAAGGACTGAGTGGGCTACAGAACATAAGATTTCTCTTTTAAAAGCATGTTAAATAAGAAGCAAATGGCACACTCATCCGCATAAAACCCAGCAGCCTCCAATTGCCATTTTTAAATATCACAGATCAGCCAGAGAAAACAAAATGATCCCTCACCGTCTCCATAGCTTGATAAGATCCTGGTCAGTGTAGGCTTTAAGGCACTCAGAGATGCGGTCCCCAATTTTTAGGAGGCAGTTGCGTGTATGCTCCAGCTGTTCTTGAACCGTCAGTCCCTTATCAGGCTTATCTAGTTGCTTCAGTGCTTTTTTCACTGGTCTCATCCTTTCCTTGCACTTGTAAAAGCAACAGAAAGCAGAAAGTGATTCACTTGGCACAGGGCTCTACACTGTTCCCTTGTTAATCAGACCGAGCTGAAAGAAGTTTATTAACATGAGATATTAGCTTTATCTGACCATTAGGCAAGGAGAAATCAGCTATGAAAATAGCAATTTGTTAGACACACTGCAGAAAATAATCAGGAAAAGATGAGAGTCTCTCCATCTCCACTGTCCCCCCAGCCTTTTAGAGGTGAACAATTTGGTTTGCAAACAGTAAATGCACATAGGCTGCTCTTGCACTGATTCCAGGGCAGGCAGGGAAGTGTAACCAAGCACTGACACACTGAACGAACAGCCCCAGCTGAACGAGAGCTCTCAATAGCCTCCCTGTCCATCCCAGTCTGTGTTTGTTTTAATCTATTGCTTTTACAAAAACTGGGAGACATGAGATGAAAGCACCACCTTTTTCTGCTGCATGCATCAGCACTTTGCACAGACAGTAAATCAGACAGGTTTCTGCTGCCTGACTGGACCTTTCATGCACCATGGAGGGAAAATAAAATAAAATAAATAAATAAAGATAACATCGGACCTACAGGGAATACACAAATTGGAAATTACAGAATTGCTTTTTTAAATATGATATTTCAGCATTTTCCTATGCAAGCCAGGCCAAGGAGCATCTGTCATGACAACTTTTACTAAAAGGCTATTTTTACAATAAGCCTTGCAGGCATGTTTGCTGTGAGAGCATTTACACAGCTAGGGTAGAGCTTCCAGCTCAGACAACTCCGTACCAACTACAGCCATACAAGGTCACCCTCAAAACCCTCCTGTATTTCGGCGCCTAGAACAGCTCCAATGGCTCCTTGGCTCCTGTGGCAGAGAGACTGCCACATAAGGCTGCAGGATCATCTGTAACCCCGGGCTGTCAAATGAGCAGTGGGAACTTATCAGCTGAAGAAGAGAGCCCTTCTGCATGCTTTGGTGGCATGATGTCCTCCTGTGCCCTGGCTGGCATTCCTGGCAGAGAGAGGGGACAAACGTGCGCACAAACGCAAAGCTGAATTTTGAAGAGAGTTAGCTGAACCCTTTAGCAGTGCAATTGCTTGGTGAGAATTGAGAGCTAGAAGAGCTTTGAAATTTCTTCCAGCTGACTTGCTACGTACAGCAGCCAGCTGGTAGGCACAGAGGACAACTCTTGCTGGACAACTCTAGGACAGGGTTGTTCTGCCATGCTGTCGGACCGGCCAGAGGAAATTGCTGTGGGGCGCTATGAGGAGTTCTCTCCCTGCCAGAGTGGGACATATGGATCAGTGCTGTGCACACACCCTGATACCTAAAACGCATCCTTGGATAAAGTACAAGCAAAGCCTGGCTGCCTTACTGGGGGTCTCTGCCACTGCTATCCCATCTCCCAAGGAAAATACTCACTATGCTGAATGTTTCTTGGTCCAGATCATCGTCCTCGTCTTCTCCAATGGGGATTGGTTCACTCCCTGCTGTAATGTGGACGGGACCTTGCGATCTCTTCCCTTTACTTCCAGATTTGGCTTCGCCACCTTTAGGCTTTACAAGGACAAATTATGCACATCACATGATGAGCCAGACTGCAGGATCCCAAGTGATCCAACTAACAACCTCCACACTATTGTTACTGGCAGCTGTTAAACCCTGGGCACCGCTCCTACAACTTTCCTCCCAAGATCTCAAACTGTTTTGCTGTAATGCCTCTGTTTAGCCTTATGTCATCCCTGAGGGAGCAGAGGGAAGCCAGAGCCAATGTTTTGGACATGGTTATACTCATGGAGAGAAAAAACAGCATCGAAGACTTGGAAGAGAGGTTAAGCTAAAGAATATATGCCCCTTGCAAAGGACAGAGCTCAGAGCAGTCTCATGTCTACGAAGACTTGCAACTTCATGCGGCATCACTAGCCCCCAGACTAGTTGCCCTGGAAAGCAACCTCAAATCATGGCCTGTTAGTGTAAATTTTGACTTATATGGCTTATCTGCAGTCAAAGTCATTCAGAGTCAAAGTCACAACAAAAATCACTGGAAAGAAAACTTTCCCCTACATATGCAATAAATCTCCTGGGTTTGCACTTGTGACCTCCGTGTCAAAACACACCAGGCACACAGTACATACCTGTTCTCTGGACAGGTACTTCAGGCAATTATTACAGAACCTTTTACCTCTCTTCCAATTTGAATCCAGCCTGAGGGCAGTCATACCCAAAATTCAAGGGACATTTTAACCCATGACATACCATTGGTGTTGAAACACTCATTCTGATGAGTCCTGAACAGCCACAAGGACAACCCACAGTCTTGAAAGGATGGACTGCTGGGTTATTTGAGGGTGAATTTAAATTAGAGGGGAATACAGACAAAGAGCTGCCAACCCTGTGATAAATCACAGTTGAACATAACTTTGAACTGAGTGCTCCAGGCTCTTCCCCCTTTCTTCCTTAACATGAGCTTTTCAGACATGCTGCTGTCACAGGGACAGCTGTACTTTAAAGGCAGTCTGACAAAATCTCTTCCTTTTTGCTCATATTTCACCAGGTTTAGGATACACTGCCTTTTCCACTCTTTATTGCAATTCTGCACACTAAGAAATTCAGGAGGGCTGGAAAAGGGATAAGGTCTCACCCCACAGTGCTTCGTTGATGTCTCTTCACACAGGGCCTTTAATGAATCATAGGACTTATAGTTTGCCCTTCTGCTCAGAGACTTTCCTATCTCTCAAACTGCTCCTGAGATTACTGCTTACCTTCTCTTTCTTGTCTTTTGTCTTCTTTTTCTCTTTATCACTCTCCTTTTCTTTCTTAGTACTTGTCTGTTTTTCCTTGTTCTCTTTGTTCTCTTTCTTCTTCTGTTTCTTTTTCACTGGGCTCTTTTCCAAGCCATCCTCCTAGAAAATCAGTCACACCACAGTCAGAGTTGGAATCCCTCACCTCATATACACATTCTTCCATAAAACATGCATCCTTGAAAAGCAAGGATTTGTTGAGGTCCATCCAAATTTGCCCTCACACCTCTTTAACCAGACAGCAAGAGTGGTGCTGCAATCCACCCAACCTTTAACAAAAGGGCATAAAAATTATACGAGCCCCAGTCTGTAACTAACTGGCAAACTGCAGATAAGCACTGCTTTCCTATGCCAGTTGTGCTGGAGAATGCTCAGTCCGTAAGGTAGATACCGATCAGAACACGAACAAAAAGCCTTAGACTACAAGCCAAACCACTCAATGACAGAAGGTTTTCTAAGCAACAGCATGACCTTGGTAAACTCCAGCTTCACCACTGGCTGATGTACTGAAAAGGAGAGGGAAACAATTCTTCTTTCTCTCCTTTATAAGGGCAACAGACTTTGTCCTGAGACAACCTTTCCTCCAAGTCAGTATGTGGATGTGTGTGGCCGTTCTAGCACCCCCCCAGAACACTTACAGCACTGACCTAAAAGAGTGGGTGGGAAAGGTCCTTCTTTCACCCCTACGGCTGTATATATGTTTTTGTACATTCGACAGTCTCTTGTGGGAACGCACTCTATAGCTCCCCTTGACTCCACAGGGCATTTGCCAGGAGTGCTTCTCAAGCTGAGTTTCTGTAGTAACAATACAGCTCAAGGAAACCTGGAAAAGCCACTATCCACCAAGCTGACTCACCTTGACTTCACCTTCTTCTGACTGGTTGTCTGAGTGCCGAGGAGAAGAGAGTTCGTTCCCATGCTCATCTTTGACTTTGGGAGCCTTGTTCTCTTTCTTTACTCGTGGTTTCCTCTTCTTTAGCTTGCCCTGGAGAAAAGACAGAACAAGTCAGAGCAAGCAAATAACTACAGCTGCTTCCTGGAGGCATACCCCATTTCCCGACCATCTCCCCAACAGCTGCAGGTCCTGCAGGGTGCCAGGAAGCCTGAAGAGCCACAGGAAAGCCTGGTGGGCCACATATGAAATTAGATAATCAAATTTCAGCCAGAAAGAGGAATTGCCTGTGAGATCTGAGAGGTCAAGTGAATATCTCAAACATTTACAGACTGGTGCATACAGAACAATGACAATGGGGTGACAGGGCTGAAAGCTACCCGATTCCCACTGTCACCAGGTATTTCGTGGATATTTAACAGCATGCCATGGTGCAACTTCCAGGTGGAAGAAAAGGAAGGCAAAATATATTTTAAAAAAATTATTCTAAGCCAATTTATGTCCTGTCTGAATAGCTTGAAGTGCCCCTTGCTGGGAATCAAGGGAGTTTTCAGCACCCAGCCTTGTCTATTCCATCATTTTTCAAGAAACTTTCATAAATTGCAGCAGTATCCACTTCTCGGAAATAGCTTAATAAAAAGGGCATGATGTCCCCTGCTTTCCCTCAGTGGTTTGGACACTCAACTTGCACAGTCTTTTTCTAAGTGACAAAGTTGAAAATTTAGATTTAGATCAGAGTGTCATGCTGGAGACCTTCAGCAAGTGTAATAACTAATTACTTGTCCCCCACCAGTTATCATTTCAGTATCACAATGCAATCACACAACAGACAAGTCATTATTCTTTCATGTAGAAGACAGCGACCTGGCAGCACAGGCTGTCTTGCCTCCCACCACCAACCAACCACTCATCCTGAAAACCCCAGAATCAAGCAGCCACATCTCACCTCTTCCCCATCTTTCATGTTTTCTTTCTTGTCCAGATCCTTCTTCAGCAATTTCAGTAGATAATCAACTCGGGTCTGGAGCTGTTTTCCCTGAGGTTTCTTATCTGTCTCAACAGGTAGGATCTTTGATAAAGAAGAAAAAAAAAGAATACACCCACATGCACCTATCAAACCTTGGCAGAAGAGATACACACTATAAGCAGTCCTTCCAGGTCCAGCAAATGGTTGGAGATGCTGCACCTCCTGGGGTAAACAAGAAGGTTCGAGCATTTCTTCCAACCTGAGGAGCTCCCACACAGACTCTCGCTGTCTAGCCATAAGCAAAGCTCCAAGCAAGAATCCCTCTCTCCTTGGCCTTTTGCAGGTAAAAGGACCCCAAAGCAGCTCTCTAAATTCTCTGCAATCTTTCTTAAAAGTGTGCAAAAATAAAAATAAAAAGCAAAATATATTTGCGACCTTGCATTGCAATATTGAGTCCATTCTTCTTGAGGCACCAGATCTGCTTGCGACAGCCTTGTCACAGCAGCTTTGTCCTCTCTGGTAGCTTGAGACATTGGTATAGCAAGGATAGAGATGCAGAATTTTTATTGGAAAACAAGGCTGCAGGGTACTACTTTGTGGAGGAAGCGTATCAGCTCACCAGCAAAGGTTACTGTCATATTTCATTGGAACTTGGGTGGCGTATCTCAGGCAATCATAAAATTGGCTTTCTGAACTTCACGTAGGAGGGCTCTCAACCACAGTCTGATCTTTGCTAAAAACACTAGAGGGGATGTCATGGGAATGCAGCTTATTGGCAGCCATGCTGATGTACAGTCCCAATGTTCCTCAGCCCGGTGCTACAGTCCACCCTCCTTCCACTGTGCTGACACAACAGATGACGGCTTATTTTTAACCTGGATCGTTTCAACATGGCCCCCATAAACAGCTCTTATGGGAATGACTGAGGAACAGAGGAACTAAATGGAGGCCTTCCAGCTGGCTTTGCTGCCATAGCCAGTCATGTAACTATACCCTCAAAGCTAACACAGACCAGTCTTGACATAAGCAGTGTCAAATCTGTGAAAAATTATTTCCACACAGAATTCAAACTCAGCTTCTTGTGAGATGCTCAAGGAAATATCAAGTCACGATTATGCAATGCACCCTCTATACTGTGCGTGTAACCACTTATGTCAGCATTACTGTTTTCTTCCTGCATCATTTCAGTGTGGTACATATGGTACTGTTCAGAGAAAATTTAATGCCAATCAAATAAGACAACTCTGCTTTCCATCAAGCATGCGGCGTTCCACAGAGGTCAGTGTTTTCCTCACTATTATTTATTATTATTTTTGGAGTGGTTACAAACATAAACATCTGTTTCTGGAGTAAATCAAACATGTTCTCTATGAAGACTGCAATGGACCCAATGCAAGCAACATGCAAAACAACCTACCTTATCAGATAACTTCAATTCCGGATCTGTTTTAATTAGTTCCCAGTTTCCATAACCATGCTCGTAAATTCCCACTAACAAGCGAGAATCCTCCTCCACTCCCCAGTCTACATCAAAATGGGCAGCTTTGACACGGCACGTCAGGCGGTACCTGAAGGCATTTCAAACATGAGCTACTTTTAATGCTGCGGGGGGTAAAGCAAATCCACATATCTAGGCTAGTCTCTTTCTACTACAAAATCCAAATTCCCTGAGCCTCTTTCTGCATTGCCTGCTTAACCATTCAAACTCACTTCTTCCTTTCCTCTGGGTCTGCGGGGATGGATTTATGCAGCATTTCAAACTCTTCTTCATGCTGGATGATGGATTTCACGTTGACTTGGACACCAGAGATCTTGATAGTAGGACCTCTTCTTTTCCCAGGTCCTTTCCCTGCTCAATAATAAAACACAGCAACTAAGAGAACTCTTACAGAAAGAATATTAATGTAAAAAAAAATGTCTAGACACAGGGATCAATACCTTGCTCACGATTAAACATACAGCCATCTGCTAACGTAGGCCTCCAAAATAAGTCATCTTTCACTAATTCACTTAGATCTGCAACCCAAACATCTCCCACTATCATCATGATCTTAAAAATACATCTAAGTATGCTGAAGCTGTTGCTTCATCTAGAGCAGGCAGAGACCTGCGGGAAACCCAGCCCAGACCCCTTTATCTCCAAACCACACTGCTTCTAGTACCACCAGCACAGAATGGCCAGGCAGCAAGTAGCTGAAGACACCAGCTCCAGGAAGTGCTGGCTGTGGATCTGGCTCCACCATGGAGTACACAGCATCGGTTCGATTCCCAATCCCTGCAGCAGTTAAAATATGATCCATTTGCATTGGGGCCCAGCATTAAATAAGGTGATGACTTGAGCTTCTCCCCAGGAAAGCTCATGTTCAGCAGAAGCTAACAGACCCAAATGGCACTTTCCAGTTTGAGCAGAAGATTCATGGGTTTCTCTCTGTTGGTGATAGCTGCCTGGCAGAAGTGGGATGACTTGAGACTGTACTTGTTTTTTGCCTTTGCAATGTGGCATGCCTCCCCATCCAGCAAGGGAATGGCTTTCTTTCATCAGCTCCTCAATACGCCACCAAAAACACTACCACAGCTGCAAACAACCCTCTTGCTTACCTTCACCTGGATTTTCTTTCAGCTGCTCCTCATATTCTTGCATTGCTGATACACAGCTGTTGTGGATGAGTTCCCCTAACCGCTTCAGATCAGCTACAGACTTATCCACCAGCTCAGCATCCCGGGCAATGCACTCCAGCCTGGGAAAAGGGAAAAAGAATTGGAAGTTTTGTATTTGATGTAGCATTTCTCCTCCCAGTCATTCCCTGAGCAGTTGTTTTGCAGCTTTCGTTAGTCAAAGAATGCCATGTGTGTATGAGTGCACAAAACCTTCATGAGTGGAGCTGGCGCAGGAAACAGTTTTAGACTATTTTTAGGCCTGACAACTGCAACACGGTGCAGATGTAGTATAACTGTTCCAATCCCTTGGACGTTTTAGTGTTAAAGCAAAGGTGAGAACTGTCTATCTCAGGCACAACTGACTGTCCAGCATGCTTTACGCCTTCCCAGTGCTGTCTTAGCTCCATTCGGTGGTCAAAAGCTGCCATCTGCTGTCCCTCGTGCCTGGCTGAAGGTCATAACATCAAGGCCCATACGCAAGCCTTGTGTTTCACAACCGAAGAGTACAACCAGCTGAAAAAACAGTCATTTCTCAGACAACACACACAGGGATTCCTGCCTCAGCTCCGAGACCTCAGTATGGGCTCAGCTTTCCAGATGTGCCACGTCTCCCTTTTCCCCTCGCTTATGCTGGGGCACAGCACCAGGGCTGTGCAGACCCAGGCCTGGGGACAGTGTGTGCCTCTCCCCCCTTCCCTTCTAGAGGGGTGCAGCAGTGAAAGATGTTCCAAATTCATCCTTGAAACTAATATGCATAGAGAAGCTTGACAAGCATTTTGGGTAGCATTTGCTGTTCAGACAGCTGCTCCCTCTCCTTTCAAGGCAGAATGGAAATGCCCCAAGGGCCAGACTCTGCCAGCAGGATGATGCTGTGCACAGCCCAGCACCACTACTGCTCCAGCTGCTTTTTGGCCAGCGTTCATAAGCGTCCACCATCTGGGACATGAGGGACCATATGGCAGCACTAGGGTTACTGAGCACACGACAGCGAACTTGTTGGGATTTGTGCTGTCCAGGGAGGTTTTGTCAAACACCTACAGCAACGTGTATGGCAGTGCTTAGAAACACAACGTTTTCCCCATGATAACCCTCTGGAGCAAGGCCAGGCTGGGACTTACCGTTCAAGAGGCAGTCCAAACTTCTTGTAAGCCTTGATAAACCTAAGCAAAAAAAGAAAAGAGGAACTTAAGCAACTGACATAAAAATGGGTCCAATATCCCAAATACACTTGAATATATTAATTATAGCCTGCCACATTATCAACTTCACATTCCACACTGATTAGCTAAGCATCACTTAAGACTGGGAAGCTTAATCCATTAACCCTCACAAAGAGTTTTGCGACCTCGGCAGGAGAAGAACACAATGTTATTATGAATGTTGGATGTTTGACAGATGAGGGAAAAAAAGAGGAGAGGCGTAACTGTAATGTAAAGAAAAATTAGAAGAAAGCATTGGCTCACACCATATTGGTAATTATTAACTTCATTTTCCAAGGAGAAAAGAGGCATTAAATCAATGTCATTAGTAATTTTAGAGCTCAGGCTGTAAGTAACAACCTGTCACAGAAGAGCCAAATTTGGTGCAATGCGTCACAGAGCCTTGCAGACAAGGATTGTTATTTATTTTTATTTCTTATTTTTTATTGTGAAAATCACTGCCATTGCTAACACACAACTTCAAGGCAAGAGTCAGACACCATTGCTGCAACTGAACAGTGCTTTGTGCTGGGAGTAGACCCAATGGTTTCAACTACAGATTATTTTTAAATGAGTTAATTTTTCCCCTTCCTTTTTTTCATCTTGAGCTCTTTCAGCCTCTTTCTGCTACAGCACTTTAACCTAAATGGCTGCTATAGTTCACATTGCAACACCTCCTTCCTTCTCTATGGTTTCAGGGCTGGATATAGGGCAGCTACCACAATGCAAAAAGTCTGAGCATCTCCTTTTTAAAAATACATTTCTCAGAGACAGAGAGAGAGGCAAGGAAAACTCACAACTCCTTTTCCGTCTTTGGCTGAACCTCTGGGCAGAGCCATAAGACAAAAGCCTGAGGGAAAGGCTCAAGACTGAGAAGAAAATATGAGAAGAGAACACTCTGGAATTCAGCCCCCAGATGACTTCTCGAACACAGTGCAGGAGAGGATACACTACTGCTCTGATTGACTGGACCACTGCTTCTCATGGGGTTATTTTGACAGACAGAGCTTGCCTTTCACTTAAGCTTAAATTGTCAGAACTACTGCCAGAAAAATGTCAGGAAGGCCAGAGTCCTTGGCTTCTCCAGCTCTGTCTCACGTGTAATACGGAATTAGCTCAATCCACTCGGCCTAGGCTGGGCAGTTACAACAAGGGTTAATTTTAGGAAGGTACCGGTTTCACTGCAGTCTAACTAAAGACAATCCAGCCCATTTTGGTCAGACCTGAATGTTAAAGGCAAGTAGCAAACTGAATTATACAAAAATGCAGAAGCTGTCCCAAAGAACCAGCTTCACCTAAACCACTGATGTGCTTATTGCTGAACATCTCCTGGATTAACTTGGGGTTTTCTCCAGCTGCATGGGGTTTCTATATTTGTTTTCTAAACTGTCTCTTGTGCTCACACTGACCTCCGAATTTCAGCATCAGTAAATCCTTCCACAGTATCTTTTCTAACACTCCGAGGACGTCCCCTGCGCTTTGGTCTCTTCTCGTCATCGGTATCGTCAGTCTCGCTTTCTGATCCAGATGATCTCTGAAGCCTTCTCTTAGTTTCTGCGTCTGATTCGCTGTCATTTGTTTGAGCCTGTATACAGCAGAAAGACAGCAGTACAGTTAACAACTGCTAATCTGCCAACCTTTTCCATCCCTCCCATGCACTGGCACTATTTTATGTTGAGACTGTGAAACACCTCGGCATTTCTTCCTGAAGATGCAGAAGCCCATGTAATCAAACCAAACAGGGTGCACACTCTCGCAGTTTCTGGCTAAGTCTCCAGTGGTAATCCTCCCTTTACAGTCCTTACAGTTTCGCTATCGTATTTTGATTTACTAAGGTATAAGACACATTAAACATATTGATTTTCCATGGTTTTGTGCCATGGTCCCTTAGGCTCCTTGATAGCTGGGGTGTTTTGAAAACCAGGACACCTCAAAAGTAATCTGCAATCATCAGATGGGAATTATTCTCTTTAGTTTTCACTTCAAAACTTTTATCCACCTTATCCCCGAGAACAGTTCGTAACACTCAAAGTCCAATATCCCAACAGAGTTTCTTTGCACAACCTGCTTCCTG
Organism: Anseranas semipalmata; assembly: GCA_013399115.1. Classification (NCBI taxonomy): domain Eukaryota; kingdom Metazoa; phylum Chordata; class Aves; order Anseriformes; family Anseranatidae; genus Anseranas; species Anseranas semipalmata. Next base: position 1,278,331 of record VXAA01000606.1, read on the forward strand.
TTGGATTTGGGTAGATCACATCACCTAAAAATGAACTTGGGAAGACAGTATCTCTTTTGCCTGCAAGAGCCACATTTAGGCAAGAATAGCCCAGGGAGCTATAGAGCCCAAGGGAAAGAAACAGCCTGAAAACGACATAGACCACAGTAAGATCTGCATTATACAGTTGGTTATTTTCCCCTATGCTCACTACAGGTTCTCTTTATTTTGTCTGCTAAAACAACATGAGTTGTACCAAACCCAATATGGGCTTTCACACTGCATTACGAACCATGGGCCCAGTGCACGATACCAACAAGAAACCAATGTGCTGCCTCTGTGGGTTACTCCTAACCAGCTTCGGAGAAGGGGAAGAAGCACTCGGCTCTGGCCTCCAGTCTCTCAGCTCCTCAAGATGTGCTGTACCTTTTTAGTCGAGCTCCGGATGCGAGGCAGCATGTAGATTTCCTCCAATTCTTTCTGCCTTTCTTCCTCCTCCACCTTTTTCCTCTGCTCCTCTGGAATGATATCATCCCAGTCCTTCTGGGACCGCTCATCCAGCTCTGTCTCTTCCTCCTCCATGGTTGCAAAGTTGGCCACCTTTTATAAGCAAAGGAGCACTTTTAGAAATTCCTGCCTCGGTACAAACACCCCAGAGCAGTCTGCTAAGCCTCAACTTCTTCTCCATAGGAATTTTGCCAACTTTTCCATAATTACTATATAATTGATCCCTATGTCACTACATTCCTGGTTCTTTGCCATGTATTTGGGCTAACAGCTCTTGAGGAAGTACGTGCAGCTTAAAAATTAATGCTGAGCCTCTCTAAGTTATCGGGTTTGTTTCCAAATTTGGTAAATCCTGCATTTTATTCACAGCCTTCAAGACCACTTAAAAGGAAATGAATACCTACACATCTCCCCAGCTACCAAACCCAGACAGCCCCTCAGAAAACTGCTTTGTACAGGCCACCTCTCACTGGGCCTGGTTTGTCCCATCTGTCACTGACCTCACCACTGCGGCAAGATGTGGGGAGTCACATTCTGGCACCCCACCACATAGCCCGGGGTCTGTACCTTGAACTGCGAAAGGAGCTCGTCGGTCGCACTGGTGGACACTTCATTCTCTCGTGTTTCAGCCAAACGCAAAATCTCATCAATGTCCATCTCCTACCAGTCAGAAAGAAAAAGCGATGAAGCGGAGGGTGCCGAGAGCAGGAAGAAACAGGAGGCTTTGAGAACAGACTTGTGGGGTACAATAGCTGAATACAGATTATGCTGCTACAAGCTAAATAAAGTGCAAATATCTTCAGGGTGTCATCACCAAGGGCAGGGATGAACTATCTCAAGTGGTACAAGAGAGTATAAATATGGGTGATAGAAGAAAAGGAACATCAAGGCTGAGCAGCAGGGAAATTTGCAGACAGTGAGATGTATAAATGGTTTCCCTCAGGGGAAGCTCTGCTACTTGGGCCATTAAGAGAATTGGTCAAAGCACTCAATAATAAACTGCCAAGCAATGCTACGCTGAGAAAGGAGGGAGTGACCCATCTGACTTCACTGCTGTCTCCAGCTTCTCTGTGAGAGCAACCCAAAAAAAGGAAGCTGGAGAGATGCTCAGAGGAGGCAGGAAGAGGAGCTTTCATCAGGCTGTGCTATAACTAGCTAGTGAATCCTAGGGAGCCAAGGGACTGTCTTGGTGACCATTACTACTTAATTCCAACAGGGAGGCTCTTCTCAGCCCCTGATCCCCCACCTCAAAGCTCTCTTCCTTCAGCTTCCCAGGACTCGCACATGCCCTATTCACCAACCTGCTCTCGTGCTCAGGGCGAGTACAAAGGGGGAGCAGACATAGATGAATCCCCAGCGCAGACCTGCAAAGGATTACCAACAGTGACATTATTTCAATTTCAAACTACCTGAGGCTCTGACTCTTCCCCTTCAAGCTCCTTGAAGAGATCTTCAGCTCCAAACTTCAGAATAGCTGTCAGCTCCTCTTTGTTGAAAGGATTTGAACTGCAAGCAGAAAAGAGAATGAAGAAGGGTTCGGAGCTGTTAATTCACCTTTGTCACTGCACAAAACCATATCAAAGTTTTTCCTAATCAAAGCAAGAAGCAAGTTTTCTCCCCAGCACTAAAATAAAAGCCTTTTTATTCATCTCCTTCCTGCTCTGGCATGGACAGCTACTGTTAGGGGAACAACCTCCATCTATTGAGGGGAAATGGGAAGAGTCTGAGGTCACTGCAGCTTTTCCCCGATACCACCAACAGTTCCCCTCAGAGCAGGGTGATCGCTGGGAGGAAGACTGAAGGAAAAACAAGCAATGCATTTCAGTTTCTGATCATCTTTATCCTATGTGTCCAAATTAACGATTTCATGAGCCAAATTAGTGGAAGCTCCCTCTATTTATTAGTGGAAGCTCTCTTCTGCCCCATACCCTATCTAATAAAGATTGGGAGATATCAGAAGCTGAAGCTGATTACGCCACGTGCTGTATCAGATGTTTCTGCCTCCCGACACAATCTCTTACTTGGATCGCCCAGAGTTGTTGTCCAGAACAGTCCGGCCAGTGGTGTCCATACGCTGGATCACCAAATGATCCAGCACCATTTTCTTCTTGGCCCTCTCAATGATCTCCTCCTCTACCGTACCCTTCGTGACCAGACGGTAAATATTCACCTGAAGGGTAACAGAAGAACAAAGCTATTTCCAAGACCTGAACATGCTCTGCTGACACAGTAATGCATCCCTGAGTTGTTTCAGAGGATACTCATCCACTGACATAGCCCCTTCCTGTACAGAGATGTCTTTTTAGAATAAAAACAAGCACATTCTTTTATATCTCAGGGAGACCACTTAACATCAGGCTGGTTAACACAGATCTTGTAGTGTGCACAAGATAGGAATACAAACCTTCTCAAAAAAATCACTCTAAATCCAAATTAGCATCAAACTTTTCACATATCTAATAAAACCCTAGAAAAGATGGATATTCTACTTTGTAGAGTAGAGTGAGGCTGAGAAGTGTGATGCCCCTGGCTGGGTTCTTGGTTTTGAACTATACCAGGACCAAAAGCCAACAGTTTGGGCTCATTTTTTGTTTCCTGGCCTTTAAATGAGTTTCCCTTGGGTTGGTGGTACTCTCTGGAGTCAGAATTGGGGGCAAAAAGACCATGTTTTCAGCAGCTTTGGCAAGGTGGGAGCCCATTTAGATATACACGCTGAAGCCACAGAGTAAATGATCTAGGTAACTCTTCTGACCTGCTTCTTTTGTCCAATGCGGTGAGCCCGAGCCTGAGCCTGAAGATCATTTTGGGGGTTCCAGTCCGAGTCAAAGATAACGACAGTATCAGCAGAGGCCAAATTAATTCCCAACCCTCCAGCTCGCGTCGACAACAAAAAACAGAAGTCCTGGGGGGGGAAGGACAAAAAACCCACAAGTTAGCCAGCCTGTAACTGTGGACATAGAATAGTAACGGTGACTACAAAGCTGTGCAAGGAAACGGATGGAGGCTCTGGGGCACTCATACTTCTTTCCAAAGCAGGCAAAGGCTTAAAGCCGAGGCAGAAGGTGAGGCAGTGCTGGCAGGGGGGAGCTGGGGCAGGGCAGGGTGTGTGATTCCAGGAAGGGCCTGGCATGCATCACTGCAGGAGTGCAATGTGAACAGCTCAGGGCAAGGGCACCTTGGAGTCACTTCTAAAGGTCGGACCATGCTGCCCACCAGACCCCTACAAAGGCAGCAAGCAGACACGTGCTTTTTGTTGTCTGAAGCTTGCTGGCAGTGAGATCAGCTCCAAACACAGACTGTTTGAGTCACTGCCCAAGGGTACAGGGTGCCAGGACAGAGCCAGGATGTCTGAACCCTTCTGGATACCCCCAGGAGAGGGGAAAGGGTGGCTTCTATGGGCATTCCTGCTCCCTTCCCTCCCACCTGCACTGCTGTCTCCTCCTTGCTTTTATTTATTACCTTCCCCAGTACCATGAACCACCTTCTGTATCTCCTGTGGCAGCCAAGAACTGCCCCCTCCAGGCCCCTGGAGTGAGGATGGACACTTCTCATGGCTGGGAGATGGCCTAAAGCAAGTGCCTTGCACCAGTCACTGTGAGTCAGCAAGCCTGAACGAGAGGCTCGAGATGCCCTCTCCTATTACCCTGCAGACTTTCACCTCCAACACCAGACTCCGCTGCCTGCCTACACTTCAAATCTCCCCTTTGCCTTTGCCATTTCATATCCAAAGCCAGCTTCAGACTGGATGATTTATTTAGCAACTGTCTCATTCCCCAGACCATAAGGAGAGAATTGCTAAATTCTGGCTCTTCCCAAGCCTCTTTGGGACTATCTGGAGATGTGCCTTGCAGCCCTGTTCTTTGGATGTGGGAGATTTAAAACAAGCAATATGGACGGTTGCAAAACATGCTATATCTATGTCTTTAAAAGTGACAGGTGTCCTGTAAAAAGAAATGAACTGAACTTAATCCCCTCCTGGCAGTCGGGACCTGCAGCCCACCCGGACCCCTCCGGAGGCAGGGAAGCCCCAGCTGCCATACCTCGGAGCCGTCGGCGTTGAAGTGGTCCAGAGCCTGCTTTCGGATCTCCCCTTTGATTGAGCCGTCCAAGCGCTAGAAAAATCGACAAAAATGATAAAAGAAAGAAGGTAAAGGAGCCCTGAGGAACTGTGGCACACAAATTCTGGGAGCCTGACAGCCCCCTCCCCTGCCTGTAGCATTTAATCATTAAAAATAACAGCCAATTAAAAATAACTGCACTGCTTTAACCTGCTGCATCACGAGGGCAGGAGGGGGGCATGCTCAGGCAGCAGTCACACAGCGGGTGACACTGCAGCTCCCGTTACAGGCTCCCAGCCAGGATCTCTCCATTTGCTATCCTCTCCTCGGGGCTTATCACAGGACGAAGGCCAAAGGAGGGGCCTGGCAGAGGAGGTGTTTTGCAGAGATGGGGCTTTATTTACTGAGGTCTCACATGCTGGAAACACGCCCCTCGCAGCAACCCTCAGGAAGTGACAAGTCCAGAAAAACAGCAAGAAAGCTGGCTAGCCAGCATCAATTGGATGGAAAGAAGCTGCACAGGACCCATTAGACACCTCAGGTAGAAGAAATGTGGATATCAGCATCCCTAAAGAGCTTCAGAGAGCCAGCAAGGGAAGCAAGCTCCAGTGCTGAGAGCCCTCTGCACAAAACAGCCTGCTGGTAGATGCAGAGACATCTGCACCCAAGGGCTTTTAGCATGAGCACATCGGTTGATCTCAGCTACAGAGATGGATCATGGAGTACAAGGCGTTTCTGTTAGGCAGGATCCAAACCACCCGGTGGTTTAGCGATTAACACCCACCAACAAACGTTTGAATCCGTTGTACAGGATTTTCCCCATTATTTAAATTCTCACTTTATGAACAGCAGTACCGAGCTGTTATAAGAGCAGTCCTCGTCTATAGCTCTCAAAGGACATATCATTATCTCCACTTACAGAAGGCAAAACATCCGCAAAGAGAGAAGTGCCATGCCCAAGAGGCAGCATCAGACACAGAGTGAGGCGTCCCACACTCTCAGCTGGTTTCTGCCTCTCCATATGTTCCCTTCCTCAAGTGCCACACTGAAATGAAGGGACTTCCCAGTTCCCTCCAGTGTATTTCAGTAAGTGCAACCTGTAATCCCAGCCACCCTAGCTTCTGGGAACCTCAGTGCCTCTCATTGCCCAGGCTCCCTCCCGATCTTCTTGAGTTTTCAGGTGAACCTCACTGTTTTTCATGCTGATGTTTCTCACCTGAAAAGGGTAGTGTTTGATAGTCAGGTACTCCGCCAAGATGTCCAGCATCCTCACCATCTGGGAGAAGATCAGCACTCGGTTGCCTCTGTCTCGCAGCCTGGTCAGCAGCTTGTCCAAGAGAATTAGCTTTCCACTGCTCCTGATCAGAGACTGAAGAAGTAACCGTCATTCCAGCTGATGCTTTCTGACCTTACCCTTATGTACACTACACAGAGACATGCAGAGATCTGGTTCTTTTGGGGCCATGCTTCTCCAATACCTCTCTAATCAAATCACATGGATTTACACACAGAAGGCACACACACAACAAACCATCCAAGATAAATCTCATACTGCATGCACCTCCTGTATGAGATGGCCACAATACATTGTTTACAGTGAAAGGAGAGGACAGGAGATCCAGTGGCTCAGCTGTGACAACTATTTCCAATGGGCAGAAGCAGCAGAAGCTAAAGCCTCACTAGATCTCGTCTTGGTGGGAAGACGGGAGGAAGGGGAAAATTAAGGAAAAACAATGATGACCAAAGGCACTGCCCACCTGCAGGGTCTCAAGGCCATTCTCTCTCTCATTTTCCTCAGGAGGTTTGATAAGGTAGCAATGGTTACAGCACTTTTTCAACTCCATCACAATGTTCAGGAAACCAGATGTGCTCCCCCTTGTTCCCTTTGAAAGAGCCTTGTAGTTTCTTGTCAAAATCCACCTGCAGGCAGGAAAATAAACAGACCAGATCATTTCACAGTGCAAAGCAGGTATGCTGGAGCCTGACAGGAACAAAACCTTCAGGGACATCTTGTTCTTGTTCAGGCATCAGTCTACTCTCCTCCCTCCATCTCTCTTCACTTCTTCCAGAGGGTCCTGCTCTTTCCTTCTCATTAGAAACCCTGTTCTTACTTTCCTCTCGATATTCTTACAGCTAAACATTAAACAGCACCACATTTCTGTGGGGAGCTTTACTCCCCCGAAATATAGCTCCTGCACAGCTGGCCAGCTGAATTGTATGACTCTAAAAAGGCATATCCAGTGGTCTGGAGATGAGTAACACGAGGGGAAGATACCACACAACCCTACCTCACATTCCTACTGGGAAGCCCCTGCTACTACAGGTGATGGCCGTCACACTGATGCATTTTGAAGGACACAGTATACTGAAATATATTCCCAAGTCACACAGAAAGATGTACCCATTTCTGCTGGTACTCCCAGTAACTTAATAACTCACTTGTAATACTGCTTCTGCAAAGCAGACATTTCCACCCGGAGGATTTGCTCCACTTTGGCTGGCAAAGATTTCTCCACATCCTTCTTCACTCTGCGCAGGAGAAATGGCTCCAGGACTTTGTGAAGGCTCTGGTAGCCATTCTCTCTACCTTTCCCATGATCTTCTTCAAAATCCTCCCAGAACTCAAACCTAGCAACAGAAATCAGAAGTAGAAAGGGGTCAGAATATCTTGTCTTATGGTACCAAACAGCATATATCAGATATGCTCACATGGCACAACAAGACAGGACACCACCAATTTGATGAAGATACAGCGGAGGATAAAAGGGTCACTCTGCTCTGGCTAACTGAACAGACTGGTGGCAAAGCTAGAAGCTCTCTGGGTTTAGGTACCTTCCAAATATTTTATCTTTGAGCTCCACAGATCCACACTGACTCCCAGGACCAAAAATCCCAGGTTTTCCAATAGTCTCCTTTGATGCCTCCTGCTAACATTTACCTGGCAGCAGCTTCTGAACTTTCCACAGCACCCACCCTTAGGCAGGGCTTTGACAACTAGATTCTGTTTTACACTGCTCTGATGGCTTTTTGGACTGCTGCTTCCTCTAACAGTTCCTTTGAAATTTGGAGATCTGCTCTTCTCCTCTGGTTGGGAGACCTCAAATCTCTCCTTCACTTTTTCTGTGATCCAAGAAAAAGAATTTGGGGGATAGCTCTTTTTGCAGTCAAACATCATTTTGGTGAGTTTTGGGGCACATTTGTCTTAGCCTTAGCAATGCACAGAGCCCATTTTGTTATAAGAAAACAAAACATTTGTTATAATGTGGACATGCAAACAATCAGCTAGACACCACTGTCCTTGAGCAATATTCCCAGGGACCACCATAAAACGTTTGGCGAGGATGGCTCAATCGCATTGTACCGGAAACATCAAAAATGGTTGGGTGATTGCTTAAAACAAGTTTAGCTTTTTAGAGATGGCACTACGACAGCAGACAGATTTGAAAGACATGTATTAGGTTTCCCCACTCAGTTTGGTGCCAGAAATACTCCTTGTGTTAGTCATTTAACCTCTGATTTTCTCCACCAGTGTTTGTTCCCCTTTCATTGGTCTAGTTCCACTGAGTTTAATTCAGGGTTTCTGTCATTCTGCACTCCCTCAAGTCTATTTGATGGACAAGAAAAGACATGACATACAGATGTATTTTCTGAAGCACCAAAAGGAGACTTACTTCTCCGGCATGATGAAATGCAGCAGGGACCAGAGCTCTTTGAGTGAATTTTGAAGTGGGGTGCCAGTGATCAGCAGCCTGTGGTTGGACTTGAAGTCAATCAATGTTTTGTACAGCAAAGAGTCATCATTTTTCAACCGATGGGCTTCATCCACGCCTAGAAAGGCCCAGTTAATACTGCCCAAAACAGCCTGGAGGAAAAGAATTAAAAAAACAGAAAATGCTGGGTCAAAGGAGTCCCACCACCTTGCTCTTGCCTCTCTCTCCATGGCCAGAAAGCACTGTAGTGTCTGCTTTCCAGGGAGTCCTGCCCCAGTCCCCATGCTGGATCCACCACCAAAGGAGTTGGGCTCACAAGAGTTACTTAATAATAAAATCTTGGGACCAGGATGCCCACACCAGCTTTGCTTTGCTGGAAAGGAAAGGTGAAAATTAGCCACACTGTATAGCACTCCTGCCATGTCTGAATGGCCTTCCAGCAAGTACACCTATTTTAATCCACCTTTTCTTTACACAGAAAATGCCGTCCTCCCCCAACCCCCAGTTCCTCTCTTTCCCCATGGCCATGGGGCCCTGCTGTGGCACTGGCCCCACTGGCATGATGGGAACAGCAGCAGTAGCATATAACACTATATAGTTTTATATATAGCTATATAGCCTATGTAAGTTAAGGCAACTTAAGAGTTTTGATTTTTTTTTTTTCCACTAGTATTATGCTTCTTGCTTTCTCCTAGGACTCAGTGATGCACTGACAGGGCTGATGTGCATTTCCTAAGCAGACTGATTTTGCCTAAGTGTAAAAATCCAGATATTGTTAGCCCTGTGCCAGCAGTTCAGGGTAATGTTTGGCCTTCTAAACGAGTCTAAATTAAACCAGGTAAAATCCCACTACTGCTCTTCTTGGTGTCTTATAAGCATAAAGATTAACACAACTGCCACAGTACCAGAGTGAAGACACGAGTGTCCAACATACCTTCTGCATCACTGTCAAGCAAAAAAATAAAAAATAATAAAAAAAAATCTATGTGTTCTCCATCACCACAGGGGTAAGAGAGGTGAATCCCACTAGTCAGAGGCTGGCTTCCTGATTTGCAAGCAAGAGGGGATCTAAATAAAACGTCCTTGGACCATTACCCACCTTGTCTTTGAGGAGGATCTCGTATGTTGTGATAAGTGCATTGAACTTCAACCTTTTAGACTGAGAGTGGATCCACTCATATTCACGTATCTGTGAGAGGAGACGACCAACGTTATTGAAGGAAAAGAGTTAACAAATGTTATTTCAATGTACCTATAGCTAGAGACTCCAACCAAGTCCAAGCCCTGTTGTTCAATGTGCCATCTGATGAGCAAAGGGTGTTCATGGAGCAGCTTGTTTTAGTGCACACATGGCTTTTAAACAAGTAACAAAATAAGGTCAAACAATTTGCTGTTGTGACATTACCCCATCATCTGACTACTGACACCACTAGACTCGCAACATTTTGTACTGCCTTGTCTGAATAATTCAGACCAGATGGACGAGGCTAGCAGTTGTACACTGCAGCAGGTTTCAGCCTAGTGGTCTCCAGACCCTCTAAGGAAGGCCAGTACTCCTGTGCCGACTTTAAGGGGGAAATAAGGTAGAAAAGTCCCTAAAGCAGTGAATTACACCCAAGTGCTTGGCTACACTAGCTCTAGCTGCCCACGGGACCACCAGTACTCTCTGCCTGCCCCCCCAGCAGATGGCATGTCACACACATTACAGGCTACACAGAAGCTGCTGTGTTGCACCCAGCATTTCTATCCAACCCCACACACTTTGCTTTCTGATTACACACCATGTTCCTGCTCATGAGGTCTCCGATATAAACCACGACGTTTATTTCAGGTGCCCACACTTCAAACTCTCTCTGCCATGAGGTGAGAGTCGACAGGGGCACCACCACCAGGAAAGGGCCATACAGCTGGTGCTGGTGGAAAAGGTACGACAGGAACGATATTGTCTGAATCGTCTTCCCCAGGCCCATTTCATCAGCCAGGATCACGCTGTTGTTCCTGAGAAGGAAGAGAACACAAATACCATCTGAGTACATGTTTGTGTCACTGCTAATTTACTGTGTGCTAGCATGATTAGCAATCCACAACAGAGACAGAAAGGGAGCAGTGCAAAAACATTTATCTGAACACTTGTGAGTGGATCCCAGAGACATCCAGACTGTATGTGGCATAATAGCTTGCAAAAAGGAGCAGATTACGATCACTCCAAACTGGCACGCAAGGATGAAGGCACAGGGAGAGGGGAAGCAGTAGCCTAATTTGAGAAGGGCATTTCCCAAAGACTTCAACAAGTGTGTCAGCATGCTGAGCCAGAAAATAGGTATTTTCTGCTTTCCCTGTCTGCAATGCAACTGGATGCAATAACACTTGAAATCCTTCAAGCGGCAGAAGCAGGCTGGTTAAAGACCTCACTTGAGAACAAGAGGGCCAGATCCTACTGGGACAAAAGTCAGGAGACCCAAAATGAACGTGGCTCGTTTGCAGTGCTGACCAGAGCATCAGATAGCATCCATACGTACTTGCACCATGAGTGAGCGAGCCAGTTGAGGCCCTCCAGCTGGTAATCTCGCAGCTCCAGGTTCTCACCACCAATGTAAGAAGGCTGTTTCTTCAAGGCAACAAACCTTGGTCTCTGCTTCAATACCTGAAAAAGATGACACCATAAGCCCGCTGAAGAAAAAGACCAGGTAAGGCTGAAAATTCGGCAATGAAATCTGTGGATTCAGCAATGAATGTAGATTGGCTCATCAGTTAATGTCCATCCTCATTTCCTAGCCACTTCTTGTGTCTGCAGTTCAGACACTACTCAGCAGTGTTATGTTTTGCCTGCCTTCCTCCAGTGCTGATGATCAGAGCTGCGAGTTCCCCCAAGAGTGCAATAAGCTGTACATAATGTACATTGGATGGAACAAGTTCCACTTTCCATTTTGGCCTCTTCTGTTTTTTTTCTCCCATTATCTCCATCCCTCTCCTCCACTATATCAGCATCTTGCAGATTTCCTCTTTTCCCAGGTGTGCTGTATTTCGATTCAACTGATATTGAAACTTCGCATCACTGCAGCAGCTCCTCCCAAAGAGGAAGCACTTTGCAAGGATTAATTAAGCCTCCCACTCTGCAGGGGGACATAACATGTTCACTGTGTGCAGAGTAAATGAAACCAAAAGGGGTTCACATCTCTGCCTAAAGTACAAGAACGGCAAACAACCATTCAAACACTGGTGGGAAGATGGGAAAATGTTCTCTGACATTTATCCTGACAAAACTTCACGTTCCCACTGTTTGTGTCATCACCCAGCCTGGAGAAACAAAGCAACAGGAGAAGAAGAACAAAGAGAACAAAGAGAAGCAAGCAAACCTTGCAGTCCCGGGTAGGAATTGTTTTGGAGTTGTTACGATTGTTGAAGCTGTCAATGCAGTGCTGAAATTTCTTGCTTATCAGAGCCTCATCTTCCCAGCTGCATTCTGCATAGGGCAGCCCCATCCACTTACACAGGTATTCAGGATCATTCGAGGATGTTTTGCGATTGTTTGCTGCAAAATATGCAAAAAAAAAAAAAAAAAAAGCCCAAACCTAAGCAACTGCGGTTCTGTGGGTGAACCACAAGTGTGGTTCACAAGGGCAGTCTGAACCACTCCTACAGCCACAAGACAAGTCTTGGCTAATAGGAAAAGTGTAGAGAGGCCAAAAAACGCTCCTTTACCTGGGAAGTCAGCATGCCCTGTCGCAGACTTGCTGGTCTTCACGGCTGTGGTTGGAGACACAAGGGAAGCAAGGGTTTGGTGTGCTGGCAGCCAGCAGGGGGAGCAGGACAGACACAGGATCACATGCATTTTTGATAGGAATTGTACGGAAATAGGCTAGGCAGCTCTCCAGGCTTATTCCCAAAGCAACTAGATGCCAGCACCTCTGACTGACATTGCTGTAATAGTGAAGTGCTAAGACCCAATTTTATTTTTAATAAGTAATCATGAAAATCTAACCCCTGAGCTGCCTTGCAGCCTAACCACATCCTTTACCACAATATCACAGAAAGTGGTCCTGACAGCAGCCAGGCCTGTGCTTCTGCAAACACCTTGACTGAAGTCAAAGAACTTCACTAGCAGCAACAACAACTTCAACAACCCCCTGGAAACTGGGTGCATCATCCCATACTCTAGGCAAGGAAAGAGCGAGTGACCAATATTGCTTGTAGATAAAAATTTGTAAACCTGAATAGCTATTATTCAATCCCTAAATTTCACACACCATTCTCCAGTGATACGGGAATGCAAGGATGAAAAGGGAACTGTATGCTCATTCTGCTGTTGGTAGAGATTAAAGTTCCCAAGTATTACTTCACCCCTTTACAAAAGTATTGGGTTCACCTACCAATTACTCTCTCCACTATTTGATACTGTTTGTTCAGCTCTGAAGCCAGCTCCTGTTGGCAGTTGAAATATTCCACATCTTCAGGCGATACCTTGGCCAGCCTATATGCAAAAAGAAAAAAAAAGAAAAAAAAAGACATTATAATGCTTCTGTAATGTCATGATGCTCACTGAGGCCATATATAGAAATTTTAATTTCCTATATGTTTATATAGTTAAGCCACTGAAGCAGACTACTGCTTATATGACATATTTATTTCTTAAAGCTTCCTAGAATTGTAAAGCATTACTGGGAAGCAAATGTCAGAGATGCTCATATTGTCTCCCTGTTAAATGACTCCTTATTCTGCTGCAAGAATCAGTCACAAAAATCAGAATCAAACAATCAGGGGTGGAAGCTGCTACTCCAGCTTTGTCACTTTGGAAACACACAGCAGCTCCCATTACAGTTCTTGAGGAGGTCAGACAAAAACTTGCATATAGACAGGCCCATAATTAACAAGGGTTAACAAGGCTGCCCTGATGCAGCCTGCAAAGCAAAATTCAACAGCCTGCCCGGTGATAAGCCCTATTCTCCAGCACGGATGCTTAGTTTAGCACGCAAGGTCTCACTGCTACCCACAAGCCCTTATGTCACCTCCTGGACCAGGTGAATTTGTGCACCATTTATTTGTTGTCAGCTACCCAACCCATAAGCCTGGGAACTGTCTCTTCTCACTCTTTCAATACCGTGGCCACAGACATCACTTCTGTGAGGGGGATGTTCATCAGAAGGCAAAGAGAGATACAAGTGTTGTGCACTGAAAACAGTTGCTTTGGATGGAATACGCTTTGCAAGAAGAAATCAAATATTTTCAGTCCTTACTGTGCAAACCTCTGGCTAAAAAAGGTTCTCCCAAGGCCAAATCACTGGTTGAAGTAAAGCATACCATTGCTTGATCTCCTCCTCTTTTTTCTTGAAGTTTTCTAGCTTTTTCAGGCCCTTCACTTTCTGCTGCTGCAGGGACTCTTCACTCTCCCATGTGCTATGGATGTATGACCAGCCTTTCCATTTGATCAGGTACTGAACTTCTCCCTCATCCTTTTCAGGGTCAAAGTCAGCACTTGGGTTGCCATTGGCTTCAGTTGCATACACTGTGGTGGAAGCACCAGTGGCTGCAAAAGAAATCAGGCTGCAGTTGGTATCTTTGTTAAAAAGCACTGGACATGAACTGCATTAGAGCTGGAAGTTATTTTTCTAATGCATCCTTTGTGATAGCACAAAGAATATCCTACAGACTCTTCAACCCAATGAGACAGGCATACAAAAGTTTTCCATACAACAGGATCTTTTTAAATCTCTCTATCATAAATGCCTTTTCTTTAAATATAATTCAAAGGTCTCTTGAAAATACTCAAGACCAGTTTTACAAAAACACTTTTGTAAGGCTATGAGAACAAAACATCAGCTTTATTTCCATCACGGCTTTGTCAATGGAGCTATGAAAACTGACTCTACTGGAAGAGCTATTTTATCTTTTAAAGAAGAGAAAAGCAAGAACTTGCAGAACAATGAGTGCATCTTTAAAATGTGTGCACGCTAAAAGAAAGCTGCCAAGCACATAAACTTGACATTTTAGGTTTTTCAATAGCAGATTTTTACAAAAGCTGCTAGAAGGAACAAATAAGAGGCACAGACGAAAGCGTGAAGAGCACTGAAATAACCCTGGGCCCCACTGGAAGGCTTCAAAGTTGCAAAAGCATTGGACCAGTTGAAGAGAAACAGAGAGTGCATGACTGAAATCAGAAATAAAGTCTTTTTCCAGAGCTACGCACCTCCTTTTTTTCCAAGCCTGATGTCCAAGACTTTCTCAATAGTTTCACTGTTGTCTTGCTGTTCATCAGCTCCTTCCCCAGTCATCTCTATCAGGTCATCAGAATCCGTCTCAAAATCATCATCTTCTTTGTAACTGAACAAGATCAAAACCAAACTGATAAAAAAGCCCTTGACTCTTCCCAGTCCAGAAACACACAGAATGGCATGGAATGGAGCAAGCCTTCTCCAGCATTTATCCTGGGGTTCAGTGCTTGTTCAGCACATACATCTCTTAAATTAGCCATTCCGTATTTTTCCCTGAGACACACAGATAGCTACACTTTATCAGACCAATACTGCATCATGTCCATATAGTGTTTCTGATCATGGCCAACACCAGATGCTTCATGAGGAAGTGGAACAATCCCTGCAGCAGAAGCAATGTAAGACCATCAACAGAGAAAGTCTCTTCTATCCGGTGATAGATTATTTTATATTTAATAACAGAGGTTGCAGAGCACTGAAAGGCTGCACAGGTGCTACACTGTCCTAGGAACTATGCATCTCATCTTTGATGAACAGTGAACAACCAAAAAATATTCTTCAGCTGGCTCTTTGCAAGTCCCTTACGAGGTGACTGCCAAAAGATGAGAAGGTATGTTGGGTAACGGGTAATGCTTTGCCTCCACCATGTCTCAGTACACCGTCCTAAGGAATTACTTAACAGCCACTCTCAGACAACTGCCTCAATCTAACACAGCTGCTCTCTCCTACTCATTTTAATCTATTATTTGCAATTCTTAACCTCATTTGAGAGTGCTTCAGAAACATTAAGCAAACCTCCTCACGCTTCTCTAAGAGAAACTGGTAAATATTCCCCGCCTTACAGATGGCAAAACAAAGTAAAGAGAAGTCAGATGCTTGCAGCATGAACCTGTTGAAAAAGCCACATCCCAGCCAACAGACTTCTACAGGGCAGAGCAGGGTCCCTCTGCGGGGTCACACGGGAGGCAGTGCCTGGGGCAGGGCAGTTGGGGTGCCCTCAAAAACAGCCTGCCAGCTCTCATCAGCAAGCCACCTCACGCTTCTTGATACCTGACATTTTTGGCTGCTCTTCGTCGAGTTTGTCTCTTGGGGGTCTCATCATCTTCATCATCATCGTCATCTTCAGACGAGTCCGGTTTCTTTCTCTTCTTCCCACGCTGGGGTTTGTGAGGCTTTTTAACATTGGTTTTGGCCACTGTTCTAAAATAAGTATTAGTAGAAAGCTATAATACAGTGCGTTTTACATAAACAACCATTTTAGTAAGTCTTTAAGAAAGCACAAATTTCAAATATTAGACTCCTAGAGATTTAGTCTGCTCTAACTACCATGGAAACCACTGCATCACTCACTGAGTAGACAGAGAAACTAGGTCCACAGACTCAAAATCGAGGGTAATACTGAAGAAAATAAACATTCTTGAGCAACTGATAGAGACTGCCTCTGCACCCCAGCACAGGCAGGAAAGACGTGCAGAAGAAGAGATACAGACTGAACCAACCACTCCTTACCTCCTTTGGGCAGGTCTTCTTGCTTTAACTTTCTTCGGTTCAGGCTCACTCTCTGCACTGGTGCCTTGCTCCCCCCCATCTTCATCCTCTTCTTCACCAGAGACCTCTCTTTTCCATTTGTTTCTGTGGTCAGAAATGTAGGTCATCAAGGGCAATCATATTTCAACACAAATGCTTGGCTAGGTAGATATCCAAGCCATTTGGGTTAATACTAGCAGGTCATAATTATGGGAAAAAAAATCAATATGATGCATGGGGGATTTCATGCTGCAATTCCCTGCTTTTAGGAATAGGTCTCAGCCACCTAGATCTTAGCTACATAGTGGCATTATGCCATGAGCACGAGTGGCTCTTACCACATGCTACAGCAGTGCATGTGGCAGGGCTACGCTTCACACAACTGGGTGGGAAAGTGCTTCAATTTATTTATTTTTCATTTCCACTTATGCATTTCTGAAATGAGGTGGAAAAATCTTCCAGGCGGTTTCAAATAAACATTTCTCAGAAGTGCTCGCTTTCACTTATGGTTTACGAACCACAGCGTGCACAAATACACTTTCTCCTTGTAGCCCAGAAAACGGAGCAGGAAGTCTCATGCCATCTAACTTTAGGCAATTAAAGTTTCCAATGTTGAAGCTAAATCCCGCTGTACTATTAGTGGAAGGCAGCAGGTTCTTCGTGGGCAATTCAGAGCAAGACTTCAGCCCTGAAATGCCTTCCTCTCTCCAAGGGGTACATGGGGAGTCCACGGGGATTATTCCCCTTGCTCAGGAGAGGTCAATGCTACAACAGTCCTCCCTGCCCCCTATTAACCTTTCATCTTGTTCTGCACTGGTGTATACAACTGAATGAGAAATTAAAAGACAAGAAAGAGGAGAAAGGGAGCTGGACCATGTGGCATCCTGGTGTGTTTAAGTTTCCTCCAGCAGGCAGCTGGGTACTTCTCTTCAGCACACTTTGGTGTTTAGAAATACTAAAAAGTACTTATTAGATAGAAACAGCAGCAAAAGGTAACTAAGTGAACTTGAATACTTTGATGGGACATCCAAAATGTCCTTTCTGGAAGGTCTTTTATCTTATCAGAGGGTTATAAAAGATAAAGAAGATAATCATTTGGCATTTTATTCTCCATTCATTAAAAATGGGGAAGGAGTGGGATTAAACTATTTTAAGCATCTCTGAATGAGAATAAATAACATGATGAAGAAGTGAAAGACTGACAGCAAAAAGTGAACCTGACTTGTTCAGATTCCCTGTCACAGGCAAGGTGGGAAGATATAAACAACAGAAAAGTTGGGAAATTGCAACCATCCATAGATTTATATTCACACTTCAATTTTAATCATCCAAAGTATTATTAATAAAAGTATTAAATAATTAGTTTTACAAGCTTTCCATGTTGACGATGCCTGTCAAACAATTCAATACTACTATTCTGAAAATAAATAAATAAATAAAAACAAAGTACCACTATTCAAAACCTCTTTCCCAGAAACTTACGTTTTTTTCATTTGCTTCTGGCCTCTTCTTTTTGGGCTCTCATTTTCAGATTCGCTACTTGCCTTTAATTGAAAAGAAAGAAAATCAGGTTGTAGGCTTCACCCTGGACAGTCTCCTCAAGGATGCAACTGAAACGCATGCACGTGTTCCGAGCTCGGACGCAGCCCGCCTGCTCTCGTTGCAGCACCAGAAGGATGCTTTGGTGCGATGGGGCTGCAGAAGAGCAGCCACCTGCCCAGCACCGGTCCCTCCGCGTTGCCTCGGCTGCAGGGTTAAAGCCGCTGCTCTCAGAAGGGCTGGAGAGCTCTCCTGCAGCACCAGTAGCAGAGTCACCGAGGTTGGGATGTGCAAGGCTGCCACCCTCTATTCCCAGCATCAACCGCTGACACCTGGCAGATGCCATCTCAGCGGTGGCAGCGGCCAGCAGACCTGCAGCGTGTGCAATACCTCGTGGTTTACGGGCTGAATTTGACCTACCAAACCTTGCCCTGCTGGGGTCCTGGAGACAAAACCACAGAGAGAGAGGGCTGCTCAGCTACGATGCGAGGTGAGCATCACTTCTGCATTACGCTGGAGGACAAGGCAGTGTGACTTTGTACTCTCCGGACAGTACCGCCACACCTTCAGCAATGCAGCTCAGCTGTTTCACAAAGCTTTTAAGTGAAAGCGCTGTGCTGAGCACCTGTACTTGCCATTTCAGTATGAGCCCTGTAATATCTGGGGAGGGAGGGGGTTCTGTGATTGCAGAAGGCCTACCTTTCGCAGTCACACAAATGCATTACAACTTCTGCTTTCATTACAGAAACTTCCTATAAGGAAGGACATTCTGATAAAAAAGACAATATTCTTATCACAAGTGTCCTCCTTACTTTCCTGTGTTTTTCTCCCACAGCAGAAGCAGCTGAGGAAGGGGCTGGGTCAGACCCTGCCCTGCTGTTTTCCTTCCTGCTAATCCTCCAGCCTCCACCAGTGAAGTCTTTCTGGCTAAATATATCTACAGATATTCTACCTCCTCGCTGAACTATTTTAAATGTGGGTGTCATCAACTCCTACAGGCTGAGATAGCTAAAAAATCTTCGTTGTACATAACCCTATTTTTGTAAAAGCTAGTCAACCATAAAAACAGATCCCTACACAAATAACACCCCTAAATGAACAGATGACTTCACCTTAGCCACTTGCCACAGAAAACACAAATCAGCAGGGACAAAACTGAAGAAGCCAACAGGAAATTTTTAAAAGAGTATTAAAATGATGGAAAAAGCCTCTAAGATTACTTGTTCTATGCATCTGCCTCATTCGAAATCTTCTGTTTAATAGTGCTTTTTGCTGCAGTACTTAAGAACAGACCAGAGAGACCCTAGCTTTAGCTCTAGATGAAGTCTGTCTGTGTCCATGTCCCCTGTGCACCCACCGTGTTCCTGGAACAGCTAGCAAGGCTCACAACCCACAGGTGTTCATACAAGAATTGCGTGAAATGGCGCGAGCTGCAATGTTAAGAACTCGAGGCAGGGCAGAGACATGCCCCACACCTCTGCTGTCTTTCCGCAGCCTTTATTTCCATCTTCCAGCTTCCCCTTTACCAGCAGAAACTTCCTTTTTGCTTGTGTCGGTGTTTCCATTAAAATAAACTGCGATATTAGATGCTTCATTAGACCAGGAGTGCTGCTGAATCTCTCGGCAGCTTTGTGCCAGATTTACGTGACACAATAGCTCCTCCTGCACCGTATCTCAGTACGAATGTGCTCGCGTGAGGTCCCTGTCTCATAGACCGAGCACCCAGGAAGCAAGTGACCAGCTAACAGCACTGACAGCCCTACCCTTGCACCACACACAAAGAGTCTCCCACAGATTTCAGCTTCAACATAGCAAAGTTTAAAAGTCCTCAATTTTCTTTTTTAATCTCTTTTCGCCTCTCTGAAGCGTGCTGCTTTGCCATTCCAACTGTGGGATGTTTTTCAATAGCCGTAGCTCAATGTATGTTTACTTTTTGCTGTCTTTTGGCAAACCATGAGTAGAGAGCGGTGGATTTTTCTTCTGCGTCAGAGAAGACCAGATTTGGAGAAAACCAAACATGACCTTTGCCGTTTTCTGAAACTAACTCCGCTTATTTGCCAAAATCACACATTTCAAGATTCTTGTGTTCACTTTCCTAACGCCTCTGCTCTTCTGCTCTGTTGCTGTTTCTACACAGCTGATGCTCATCTCAAGAATCCATTTTTGCCTCTTGTCATTTGGCCTTGAACAATCTAACTTGTGACTCCGGCTCGGCTGCCTTCGGCTACGTTTCACAAAGACCCCACCGCCTCTTTGGGAGGCACGTCAAGCCCAGCTCTCCGTGCTCTGACGCAGCCGGTCCCCAGCCTGAGTCATCGCCCGCCCGGCACTCCCACGCCCGCCCCGCTGGCTGCCAGGACGCGACGTGCCCGCGGCCCCGTGACTCAGCCGCTGCTCCCCGGCGCCCTCGCCCACCCCAGCATCACTTCTGGCTTCTCACCCGCTCCGCCTGGCACCCTGACCCCGGCCTGCCCGGCTCCAGCCGTGGCTGAAAGCTGCTTCCTACTGTTTTATATATAATCATTAAAAAAAACCACATATTTTAGCAATCTCTTAAGTCTCAAATCCCCATTTCAGGACCCAAAACTCAATGCTGACTTGCTCAAATCAGCCCAAGGGTGAGACTGGCACCTCTGCAGCACAGAGCTTGTGCTTTTAACGCCCCTTTATCAAGACAAAGCCACAGGCTTGGCTAATGGTGAATCGCGGGGTGAAGGAAGATGGGAGCACAACCAAGGAGCTGGGAGCATGCCCGGCACAGGGCCCCCCCGGGGGTCTCATCTGCCCGCCAGCCTCCCTCAGGAGCTGGGAAATCGCATCCACTTGTATTTTAATAACGTCCCCTCCCCGAGTGGCAGGAGCTAAGCTGACCAAATCTGCCCCCGGTCCCCACCGGGGTTTTTGCCAGCTCAGCCAGAGATGCCGGGTGCGCGCCGCTTGCTCTCGGAGCCTGCGTGCTGGCCAAACTCCGCAGCGCGGAGCAGGGCTTGGCTTGCCCCTCCTGCCACAGCCATGCAGGAAGACGACTTGCAGGAAGACTTGCCTTCCCAAGTCCCCCTTCGCCTGCCAAACATGCAAACCTGCCCAACCTTTTCCTGTGCCACTCTTCCAACTCGCTTGGAGACTGGCCTCTTCCTATCTGCATTCCCCACCTCCAGCTGAAGGGACCAGTCCTCCTTCTCCGTGCCTCACCGACTCCTCCCATCTATTCCTTCTTCTCTCCTAGTGCTCGCAATGCACACACTTTTACTATGCTGTATTTTGGCATGGAACAATGCTAGACAATACGTAACGACGCTGCCTACGTTGCACCAAGCAGAGCAGGACGGCAGCAGCTTTCAGGTTCTGGTCCTGCAGATTGGGCAAGGGTGTCCTCCCCGCCAGCCCAAGGCAGAGACCCCAGCCCATTGGCATGGTCCAGGAGGGCCTCTGGAGCTCACACTGCCTCCTAGGAGATGTGAAGGCCCAACATCGTATCTCAGACTGAAGTCAAAGCGAGAATTTGCTCATTTCAGGCTTAACAAAGCCCAAGGTCTCCAGAAAAGCTGGGGACTCTCAGCTTGCCAGCTTAGTTTTCTGATGCCTGCTGAAATTCTCTCTCCTGGAGGTACTGGTAGCCTCTGAACTTTCAGCAAAGATGCAGGGCAGAGCGTTAATCAAAATGCAAATGAGCAGAACATTTTTTTTTTCAATGGTAAAATCAGATGTATTTTGGGAACGGCTGCGGTGCATTATTTGTGGGCCGCTCTTTCACAGAACAGATGCACCATACCATTTATTACGAATTCTAATTACAAATGGTCCCATTTATAGCCAGAAGATCGTGTCCGTTTTGGGCACGTTTGTTTCTTGACAGCCCCAGAGCACTCTGCAAGGCACCTGCACATGTCTCGCTTCCCCTTGCTGAAACCTGAAGCTGATTTATTAACTGCAAAGAAAACGTACGGGCGAGTACTGTTTTTACTGAAAACTCACATGTGCTCTTATTCCTGGAGACAGCTCTAGTCCTCCGAGCAGCTCCTTAACGCTATGCAAAACAGCACTTTCGCTTCCTGCTCTGTCACAGCCCACACCTTGGTATTGATCAGAAGTCGCCACCATCGCTGGTTAAGCTTTAGAGACCTCCACGAGGTGCCCAGCGGCCTCAGGGCAGTTCCCAGAAGGCAAACATTTCAGGCACAGAAACAGCCCTGCCCAAACCGGTGCTCTCAGCAGAGACGAGTGATCGAACAGTGCCCAAAACCTGAACCACCTCCACCGCCCCGACCAGGGCGAGTCGCCGGGCAGCGCGCGGGGAGGCTGGAGAGGCTGCAGCCTGGCTGGCTCTGGTTCTGCACCCCGAGCCTGCCGCGCGGCCCGGGCGATGCTGCTTGCTAACACTGCGGAGAAGCGTTAGGGAAGAAGGCGATTAAAAGCTCCCAGACACTGTGCTGGAAGTCCCAAGCAGCAAGCGACAAGAGCAGGTCACTGGCGACAGGCTTAACCCTGAAAGGTAAAAAGCAATCTTAGGAGATGTCAAGCGCCTTGGGTTCCTGCCAGCTCCAGCAGCGCTCAGCACCATGCAGGATCGAGCTACGCTACTTCCTCCCTCGCGGCATTTAGGTCTTCCAGCATCAAGACTTTCCATCTCCTGCTCTTTGCGAGGCCCCAGCACTGTGCTCCTGACACGTCACACCCGCCACCAGCCTCTGCCGCAGATAGGAGTTGCCCTACAGGGACCAGTCAGCGCTGCTTTGGGGAGAGAGGGGGGAACAGGATGGTCCAATTTTGTTAATTCTGGCTTTCTGTTTCACGAGGTGGCAGTGGGCTCATTCGGAGGAACTTTTTTTTTTTTTTTTACAATATTTTGTGGTATAGCAAAGTTTTTACATCTCAGATTTTTTTAACTTTATCGTACCTTAAGTAGTAGGAAATAAAGATATTGAAAAAGAAAACAACATTTGCAAAACCACGTAATATTGTAAAACAAAAAAAGACGGGACTTACCTGAGCCCCTGCAGGGCACTCGGGGCTGCAGCCGAGGTCTGGGGCGGGTGTGACATCGCCAGCACAGTGCATGCCGGGGCATCGCACAGAGAGGCGGCCAGCGAGCCTGGGCTTTGCCGAACTTGAAAAGGAAAACAAAAGCTAAGTCAATGACGAGCCACAAGCCCCTTCCTAACCTGCTGCTATGCGGGATGTCCAGCACAGGAGGCGGGCGGTGGCGGAGACCTGCGTTATACTCGCACCTCTCGGGCATCCAAATGCGTATTGCGGCACCAAAGCACAAACAGCCTGATCTGCAGAGAGCACCTCTGGGCTCCTGCCTGCTGAAAATCTGGCTACTGCTCTTCAGATCCCAACTGCACGCTTTTGGACCAAGCTCTAAGCCCCAAGCTTTAATTTCGGTCTCTCTCTGGTTTTCTTTCCCTTCCTCTATAACTACTCAATCTTCCTGAAGATCTGCAGATGAAAAATTCTGTGCACAAACTCTGTTAGATGTAAACGAAGGCAGCACCTAATTCCTACATCTTCAGGGAAAAGAAAGCTCTGAGGAAGGAACAATTGGAAGGTTTGTCTGCCAGGCTCTATCGACTCTCACCTTCAAGCGAAGCATAAAATACTTCCAATATTCAACCAAAGCAAAGTGATGGTTCATAAAGCTGAACACACACAAATGCATTTATCAGCACGATCCGTTCCGGGATAAGCAACAATGACTGTTTTATTGTTGTGAGGTGTTTCTGGGCACTTTCCTTTATTCCTGGTTAGATTTACGTTGTGGTTTTGTGTTTTTCTTTTTAAACACAGACCCGTTCTCTCCAGTACGTTTCTACAGCAGAGCAAGACTCGTGTTAGGCCCCACGCCAGCAACCAGAGCAGTGCATGCAGACCTCAGCCCTCGCAGTGTCCCACTGATTCCAGAGCTCTTGGGCCATGTGGATCCAAGTGCAGGACCAGGACCTTAGCTGTGAACTCCAACATCCAGAAACCAGGCTAGGACTCAGCATTTACGAGGCGATGCAGATGAGCCCTGCCTTTGTTCTTTGGGCTTGGTTGTTTTTATATGTTCAATAGTCCCTCATCTTTTTTTTTTTTTTTCTTACCTCATCTTTTATATTAAATCGCGATGGTTCTTGTCTGCTTCGGTTTGACCTCCTAACCCCATAAACATCAGGATATTCTTCCCACATCTGCAAAATAAACAGACCATCAGAAGGCCTGCTTCACCCCAATTATTTCTGACATTTTAGAGAGGTTTGATGGTCAATGTTAAAAAAAAAATCAACGTAGAACCATTAGGGAATTTTGATACCAGCAACCAGTAGAAGGACACTTAAAAAAACTGACTGAAACAGATTACGATTATTTTGGGCTATTTGGTAATGCTTTAAAGCACATGATTTATCTCAGCATTATCTTTATACTGGTTCTTCTTTCGCCACAAGGCAGAAAATATTTTCTGACACATTTAGGCTGAAGGACAGAGCACTGAGGCAGCCAGCCTCTGCAATCAACAGGAGGCAACACCTTGCCGGTGGAATGAAAGAACCTGTCAACACAAAAGGATGATTCACTCTCGCAAGCAGCCTTCATGATTCTGCTCTGTAGAGAAAACCCCACCGGCTGCCTGAAGAGCCCAGTGACAAGAAGTCACCAGCAGCAACTTCACCTGGGAAGCCTGTGACCCATCCTGGATGGCAAATGGACCAGACTAGCCTATTCTTCTCCTGAATGCACTGATGCAAACGTGGCTTGGCAGCGCAGGACACATGGATGTGCAGAGCTGGTTACTGGGAATGGTTGTGCTCTATTTGCTGTAACCAGGCCCCATAGCAGTTTAATACATTACATACAAAAGCATGCATTTGTTCACTCTGGGTGGACAGGAGGAGAAAGGGGAGACAAGAACTGAACTGATGGATATGAATGCACCTGTGCTGGAAACAGAGAACATCTGAAGCTCTACAAGGCAGATGCAAATCTCTGACGTGCCTCGCAAACACCTACAGCAGTCCCTCTGCCGTGCCCCTCAGCAAAGTTTATGCTTTTACTGCTTTCTAAACCTATTTACTGACCTTCTGCTTCTCCCCCCTCCAGTTGTCAAGCCACTGGCAGGAAAAAGAAATCAAAATGCACTGCCGGATGCAGCAGTGACTTGGGACTGAGAGTATGACGAATGCAAGGCTGCAGTCTGGCATTTTCTCTGCTTCTGTTGAAGGAGTAATGGGCTAACATTACAACAGCCAGATTGCTAAGGTGTCTATCTGTCACGCATGAAAGCAGAAAGAGAAATTCAGAGGTTATTACCCCACATCAAAGAAAATTTCAAAATACTCCCCCAAACATCTGAAGAATCTGTCTTTTCATCTTTTAAATGGCACAGGTTTTGGATGAAGGACAGACTCCCATGACAAATCAGAATAGCACCTAACACAAAGGAACCTCACCTCCATGGGTGTATCTAGACAGCAATACAATATAAACAATAACATAATTAATTGCATTGGTTATTCAAGGGGAACAGGTATCAACATGCCTAGGTTAGACCCAGCTAAGGAAAACGCCCATTAACATCAGAATTAAGGGAGGGAGAGGCTTTTCTTATTAGAGGGTGTCCTGACCTTTCCATGTTTCATCCACGCAAATTATCCTCTTGCGTATGGATGCGCTCCCTCATGGGATAATTTTAATGTTTATTGTTAAGGACATGCTCTTAGAAGCCCACAGAAGAAGAGACAACTTCCTTCAATCCCCATTTATCAACAGTAAAACAGAGATTTGAATGCTGTGTTACCACAACTGCCTTACAAATGCCTCCTTGCTTGCCATTATGAACATAGGAGATTTACCATGACCTGATCAGGCAGCCTAGAGACTGGCGAGAGGGAGAAGTGCGAATGCTGGTAGCAAAATCCTTCACTTCTCCCTTGTAGGTGTGTGGGGAACAGGCTGAAAGCACTGATCTTCTCAGTCTTTACATACATAGCAATTTTCTCCATTAAAGTCCCTGTCGTGAATGAGCTGCGCAGAGTGCAAACCACAGTTATGAAGAACAGGATAGTCACACACCACAACACAAAAACCCACTGACCTAACCTGACTTTCCTCCCTCCAATAAACCCAATTCACCAAGTTCCTGTCTCCAAATGGGTATTTGGGCTCTTTTTTCTCACCCCACGCCCCAGTGTATTACTCAGGTGCCTCCACCTCTTGGGTAAAGCAGGTAGCTGAGGCACAACTTCTGCACTGGGGAGGTGCAACGCGAACCAGAGGCACACCACATGCATCGCACACCTGCAAGCTCTTTTCCTCCTGTGCAACAAGAAGTGGAGGGCAAACCTGCCTGTGTAGGACAGGGATTGCTGAGGGAGCTGTGGAAAATACACAACGGAGAACAACCATTCTGGACATAACAAAAAAGTTAAATCACTTTTTTTGTCCTCTTTTTTTACTTTTTTTTTTTTTCCAAAGAGGCAGGCAGATGGAAACAAACCACAGTGGCCCAAATCCTAGACATTCTCCTGGTTATGTCCCATGGGGAAGCTTTACTGCTTCTAAAGGGAGAGAAGACACAGAATAGAGGAGTGGAAGGACGGAGGGAGAGGATGAAACAACGTGGCCACTTATTGATGAGAGGTGCTTGCCCCCCTTTTGCTACCTGTGTAGTGCCAAAAGGGTTGTCACATCAAACACAGAAGCTCCTGCTCACAAGGATGACATGGGGCCACATACACACATACCAAATGGCCAGCGAGGGGGTTGGGGACACCAGAGGTGGGAGGCTGTTTGGTCGATGTGCAATTCAGACTGGCCAAGTGGCAGGGGAATCAAAGACAGCTTGGTTAACATCCTGCGTTCTGCCCGTTCGTGGTGGGTACAGGGGTAACACGGCTCTGCAGAGCACCAGGGGCAATACCTTTTTAACATCTGCTATCCTTTCCTTCTTAGAGGCCGGTTTTTCTTTGGTTTCAGGAGGGGTCTGCTGGGATTTCGAACCCGTTGATTCACTTTCGGATTCAGACTGACTTTCAGAGGACTCCGAGCTGCTGTTTGACTCGCTGCCCTGCTCGCTGCCCTGCTCGCTTTCAGACTGGCTTGCAGAGTCAGAGCCAGAGGCTTCTTCGGATGCCGAGTGACTGATGGTAGAGAGAGAAGAGATTACATTTTAACTGTACTGTCACACCTTCAAAATATGCAGCGAGCAAACCTGAACCACATCCAAGCTACAACGGTATGCTTGGAATAGCCTAAACACAAGTGTGAACTGCGTGGCCCCAGACAGATGCTCTGCACTGTAGCATTGAGGCAGATGCAAACCCTTCCCGGGACACCTACAGGTGACAGTACAAGCTCCAGATCACTGCCCAGCATCTCCTGCTCATCAGCCAGAACAACGAGTGGTGGCACCATGAAGAGCAGCAGTAGCGATACCACCAGCACTGGTCCTCCTGGGATGATCTGGCTTGCTCAGAGTAAGCGAGAGCAAACTGAGAGCTGGAGCATCCAGAGGCCACCTTGTAATACTACAGAGGAGCAGTAATGCTGGCGTGGATCTCCACTACATCCTCGTATGGCCCGTGGTTCAAAAATCCAACATCCAATTTCTGAAAGAAGCCAGCACCAAACATTGTATGCATTATATTATATATCGGTAAATATCACATTCCTTTCAAAAAGAGTAAATTCAACAACAGAGCAGCAGAAAGAAGCTTATACAGCAGGTGGCTGGGGGAGCTCCTGCTTAAAGGATTACACCAATGCTGTGCTGACTGCATTTCTCAGAGTATCCAGTAACAGGAGAGCAGAATGTTAAATAGGTGCTTTTTTCATTTTGCTTTACATTAAAATGGGTTAATACACAGAACATTCACTTAAATGCAGGCTCCTCAACAAAACAATAGAAACCAGTGAGAGGCCAAGTTATTTCAGGTGGCCAAAGTACTCAAATACCTTTGTCCAATCTCTCCCACATCACATATTCTGTTTTTCATTTAAAATCCAATCAAAGAAAATAGAAAACTCATTACAATGCATAACATACTTGCTAGTAAGGCAGCATTACATATCCCACTCTGTCACAAGCTAAAAAGCAGTGCGGCAATAAGACTGCAAACTTCTTGAACAAGGAGCATCTCTTTCCAAGTCAGCTCTTATCTGCAGCTAAATGCTTTCATTATATTTAAGAGTACATTGCAAATACAACATCATGAAAAAAGAGTCAGAAAAACTTCACAGAGGTAAAGCAGGTTTTTAATTTTTCTCCTTTTATACAACTACAGAAGTAATGAGATACATTGAAAGCTCCGCTCAGATTTCATGATTCAAAAAAAAATACACAACAAGGACAAAAAATAAAAACACATCATTACAGAAAGAAAAAATAAGCAGAAATCAATACATGCTTTAGAGGCATCACTAGGCACAGTCAGCTACTGTTCATACGCACATCCACGTGCAATTCACAGCATGGAAAGAAGTTTTCCGCTCTCAGGTACAAATTACTAGAATTGCTGGGAAATCCAGCGGGGCCTCCCTGCAGCCGGGCCCGGCAGAGCCGCAGCTGCCTTCTCGCACGGAGCGGGCAGAGGGCAGCAGCCGAGCGCGGCGGGAGCCTCATCCAGAAATCCCTCCAGCGCAGGGCGCGCAGCCAAGCTCCCAGCCGCCATTTTACAGCCATCCCTCTTCCACCATCTTAGGATTTCCTTGCTGTGGTGCCTGTTGCTCTGGTTTTGCCTGCAAGCCCTGGAATGGAAGAACTTAGCATTTGCAGAGGTGGGGAAATGAAAATAAAAAACAGCCATGAGCAAAAAATGACAAAAGGAAGAGGAAATGGAGACTTTTCAGCAAAGAGTCGAGGATGAATAGTCACTGCTGATTGCCGGTTTCATCAACCCAGTTTGGTTTTGACAGAGGCGGGGGCATTGCACTGCTCCCTCCCAGCAGGACGGGAAAATCAAGCACCAGGACGGAGGGCACAGCCCGGCGTGGTGCCCAGCTCCCGGCCCCTGCTCGCCACTCGCCGCACTTCCAGCTCCCGCGGCCTGCGCTCGTCCACCAGGGCCATCCCCTGCCCCACTGCCAGGGCTGCTGGCCGCATCTCCACCCGCCTCTCCCGCACATCATCTAGTGCGGCCACAAATTTACCCCACATCTGCTCGACCACGGTTTTGGAACCCGGCCTGCTTCGAAGAAGTGTTGAAGCTTCTTCACTGGAGATTTTTCGAAGTTCCAGGTTTTTTTTTTCCAAGAAAAGCGAGGGATTTTTATTAGGAAACGTTGCCACAACATTCAAGGAAACAATTTGCCAGCAGCTCTCGGCACAGCCGGTTTCCACGGGCAGGGCTCAGCAGGACACGTCCCACAGAGCCACCCACAGGGACCTGACCTCCTGAGAAGGCATCTGGAGGCATCCAAACCTCCGCTGTCATGGCGCAAAGTGGCAACATCAGGGTTGGGCTGAATTAAGTTGGCATCCGATGTTCCACGGGGACACGGGAAAGAGGAAAATACTTTTCTTCAATCGTGTTTATGAGCGAGAGCTGGAAGAAATTACAACAACATGGGCTAGACTAGGGCCAGACAGCACTGGCAGTGTTTGTGTAAAGGCAGAACAGCAAGTGCTGGCCTCCTCCCGCTCTGGAGCTCTTTGTTTCTTGAGGCCCTAAGCGTTATTTACAAGGATACAGCCTTTCTACACACGAATAGCTATTTTTCATATGCGTTATCCACATTGTCTGGACAGTATTAATTATTTTTTTCTCGATGTGAATAGTGTTGCCTGAAAAGAGGATGATTTCTCTAGTGACAGATTACGTACACGTCTGCACGTACAGGTATGCACGTGCCTGCCCTGCTAAGGAAAGAAGGGTAGATGAGTAATGCTATGTCCTTTTGAAGACTCTTGCAAATAATTTTTTAAATGACTTAGAAATCCAGTTATGAAGGCAAAAGGATATATGTTTGTCTTTATTTCCATATTAAAATGCTAGAATAAAAGAAAAAGAAAGCTAATTCCGTAAAATAATCCTTTCTAAATACCACTGAGACAATCAGGAAGTGCTTCCACCTGCCAGTAAAGGATTAGCAACATTACATGTCAAATCGGGCCTTGCCATTGTGCATAACTGCAGATTTAAGGCCTCTTTTCAGAGACTAGTTTTGGAATATGTCCTGTTTTAATATCCCTAAGTTAACATCCAAAAAAGGCCTACTTACAATTAAACTAAAACTGGGGGATAAGCTATAATTAATTGTCTCAAAATCCCTATTCAACCAGTCCAACACCCTTCCAATTCAGTAGAGAAAAACACCCATGAACATCAAAACTACAGCTGGATCTTTGGTAACTCCCTTAAAGTGAGAAACTCCCATAAAAACTGAGATCTGCTAATACTCAGCAAAACATGCTCCCACGGTTTCTAAGAACTACTTTAGGCTATAATTCTGTTTTAATTAAGAATCTGCTCCTGACTTGATGGAGGAAAAAAAAAAAAAAAAAAAGAAAAATATAAATCATCCCTTACCAAGAAGGATACATTCCTTCCAAGAAATAAGTAGCTGAACAGCAATGATAAGACCTTTTACAATCAGGCATCTAAGTTTACAAGGCAATTACAGCATGCCTGAATCCTCCTGTGTTAGCGTTTAATATTTCACATCTGAGCAACATGACTTCATTTTATAGGGGATCATCTTTGCTAACAGCACCAAAACATTTTACGAGCTCTCAACAAGTACAAACAGTAGATGCTTTCAGAAGATGCAAGGCAAACTGACATCTCTCAGCAGTGACCGACACATGTTTCTGGAGTCAAGAGCTGCCGTGGGAATGGCTCTTACTGGCACCATTCTGCCCAGACTTCAAAATTCAGGTTTTGATGGGCAGAACTTGAATTCAGCCAGTGGCAGAAAGGAGGATTAATGGCCCAAGGTCCTCCCACAAGTCAAGCCCCGCCTAACTTTAAGGATTGTTATGAACGCACCACATCACCATTTTGATTCTAAACAAGTTTGAATCCAAACAGCAATGTTGCGCAAGCTGAGCTGGAACACAGCACAGGCCAAATAACCCCAGTGCAGGCTCGAAATGGTCTTTGGCACGGCCTCCCAGAGCTGGATAGTATCAGAAACAAAGTTTATTCTTCCCCACAGGCAAACATACGCTTAACCCTGGTGCGTTGCTGAGCGAAGCTTCACGCGCCCTGTGGATGACAGAGGCCCAGGTCCCCATACCCATCTCAGCTGGCTGCCACCAGCTCTGGGACCCCGGGGCACCCACTCCCCTCTCCCAGCCACCCGCACTCCACGGCCCACGGCCCCAGCACTCACCTTGTGCTTGTGCCAGCACGCGCCGGGGCACCGGACTGCTCCATGAGCCGCCTGAACTCAGAGGACGAGCCCAGAGAACAACAAACGAAGTCAGTGCTGGCTTAGTGAGTAAAGGCAGAACCAAGCCCTTACAGACCAGCAGAAGTACACCGTGCTTGGTAGCACAGACGAGAAAGGGGCCAGATAGACCCTGGTTTTGGGGCAGGAACGAGCCAGCCGCTCAGTTCAGCTACACCTGGGTCCTCACCACCCGTGTCCGGCAGAGCCGAGTGATGCTGCCACCGGTGGCATTCCAACTCCGTGGCAACCTCTGCTGCAAACACAGGTGCTGGGGCCGTGTTCTGGAACTGCGGGTAAGCCCACCGGATCTGCTGCTGTACCGACCCACAGCACGGCGATGCGTGGCACAGCTGGCTCTGAGGCCAGCAGGACGTCTTTTCCAGACCAGGCACGTCCATCAGGTCCAGCTCTACCACTAGAAGTTTTACACCCCCTGCAGATCTTCAGCGAGGGCTGCCAGCATCACCTGCCCACCAGTGGTACCGGTCATGGAAGTCACCCTGGATTTACTCCAAAGCACGCAGCAGCAAAGACAGTGCAGGCCACCGACCCAAAACTATTTAAACAGACGTGTTTTCCAAAAGTGACCTACACACAAGTGGTTCTAAACGCAAAGGGACAGTGGCAAACCAAAGAAGATGCATTGACCCTGCTGGATCCTGTGTTGCTGTTTTCTTTTTAACATTCTCCCTGAATATTTGATCTATAAATGTGATGTTCCTGTTATATACAAACATATACACTACGCCTACAGACACTGAAAATAAAAACAAGCATCATCAGTTAACGCTGATGCATGCACTCAAGATGCACAGTAGCTGTAAAAAAGCATGAAACCATGTAAACCTCACCTCTAGCCATGGAGAGCAACACAAGACTGATTGTGGCTATAGGTCACTTGATGAAAAGGGGATAATAAATGGACCACAGGAATGAGATGATCTCCATAGGATCTATCCCTTGTCTTGGGAAAAAAAAAAAAAAAAAAGCAAATGCTGTAGTAAATGCAGCCACGGACATAGAGACGGTGCATGGAGCTTGTAGGAGAGCTAAGGGAGCAACACTCGACCTGTGACACTTCAGATAAATTCACTCCTAACTGTTTGAGCTCTCTTTATTCTGAAAGTCTATTAAGAAGAGTGATTGGTGCTTGCCTGTCTCCTAAGGCAAAGATTTTCTTACTGATAAGAGTTGTGACTGGTTAGTCAATGAAGAGCTTTTCCTAACTGGGGTTAGACAATGAAGAGCTTTTCCCAACTCATTTCCTGCAGACAAAAATGGAAATGGGGGAAGGGAGGGAAGAAAAATATTCCCGTTACTCTGCTATCAGTACTCTGTTTCTAGCTCCATGAATGATCTTGCTTCAAAGCAGGAACTTAAGCTAGAATATAGTAAACACAGACAGACTCTTCACACAGTTTAGAACAAGTTCTCAAACACCTTTGAATATTCACAATATATTTTGGCCAAATCTGGGCAGGCTTTCACAGGGCACAACAAACACCTCCGGGATTATAGGGTTGCCCCTGCCAGATGACCAACGCATCCTTCGAAAGACAGATGAAAAGGGGAGAGAGTTGGGGGTAGAAAAATATTTCCCCAACCTCATTCAGTGACGAGCAACTTTTGTTCTTAAATAGGCAAGTGAAAAGAGTTACCATGGAAAATATCCACATTTTCCACATACGACTGCAAACCTTGCTTGCAGAAGGTGGGTGTTAATCACATTTACACAGCACTAGGCACAATAGGCCATGGTGCTACTGTAACAAGCAGGGGATTATGCACCCAGCAGGTATCTATCTAAATAACCATCTGAATTGGGCTGTGCCACTTGCCAGCCTGGCTCAAAGGACAGGAAGGGGAGGAGGCAGAGGGAAATCGCACACATTCTGGCCGCCGTTATTTGCTCCGGCACAGGACTCCCAAATGCCAAAGGCAAAGCAATCCTGAGTGCTAAATATATCCCTCCCTGCTCTGGTTCGGTGTGTAAAGCACATAGGGCTATCTTGAATGACAAGTATTTTCCAAAAGTGCTTTTTTTTTCCCCCCACTACAAAGACACCACGTTATGCTTGCATAATAAAGCAAAACTAGCAGTTCATTCATGACTGGGAGAGCAGGCTCTCTTGCTCTCTGATCTTTGAGCCAGAGGCTGGAAATGCCTGGGATGTTTAGTGGGAAAAGAAAAAAAAGAACTCAGCACAGCAACAAAAGGAGTCAAAACCTGTCTGCTTGATTAAGGAGTGCCATTGAGAAGCTCCAAGGGCAGCACCCTTCCCTGCACCGAAAGGGAAGTACAATTGCAGTTCTCAGGGTTTTGAAAAGGACGGCTCCCTCCCCAAGAAGGCGGCGAGGCGTCACAACGCTCCTCGTCCACCTCCGAGCCACACGCTACGCCGAGCACCTCTGTGCATGGGAGCCAAAGGGCGCCCACGTTTTTCTGTAAGGCTGAGACATGTAGCGGGGGTGAACTCACTGAGCCCCTCTGCCACTCCAGCGACAGCTTCTGCTTTGTCACACCAGGGGACAGCTGAGCTAGCATGGAGGGAGCTCTGCACACAGCCAGATGTAAAGAACACAGAGATACATCGGGGGGAGGCTGCAGTGCACACACAAGTTAGGTTTAAATCAGAACAGTAAGGGTTTTGTGTTGCGGTTGTTTTTTGTTTTTCCCTTTTAACAGTCACAAATTTAGTTTGAGAAATAACAGATTAAAGAAAGGCAATAATATGGAAATGTGGGACTGAAAATCAGTAACAAAAAGACGCAGAGGCGCACATTCCTTTCTGGTTCCAGATGACCTGCAGTTCAGAAGAAAGGAACTTGACCTGGCCTGAGAATTTTATTCCAAGTGACTGTTAAAAGCTGTTTTTAACCAACAGATGTAAGGCTCGTCATTAAGCCTCCTTTCTACAGACAGCACATGGCATTCAAATCTCTCCAACCGGTGGCAACTCTGGCTAACAGCAGAGGCTCCTCCCCATGAAAGAGACGTGAATGACTCCTATAATTAATATATTAACAATTGTACTAAATCATCTACACCTAGCAATAAAAATTGCAAGAAACATAAATAGTTACAACATAACTTTTTTCTAAGGAGCTACGTGTTCTGGAGGCAGGGGATTCTTGACATTGCAACACGCTTGTTCATAGCTGGGGTAGAGGTTCATGAGCAATGAAGCGTTCAGCAGCACTGCAAGCTGTAAAGCTCTCAGTGCCTGGCAAACACGCTTCACAGGAGCCCTGCCAAGACCAAACGCCATGTGGGCAGTTACCAGCACAATACCAGAAGAGAATCTGAGATACACAGCTTCAAGCATTTTATTTTTTTAACCTTCGAAGCCAAGGTCAGACAAACACATATACTGCAGCATAGATTCTCAGCCCACACGTAAATATAAAGCAAACCATATATTGAAAATTATAATTTTGTAGCAGCGCTGCACAAGCAGGGATGTAATAAAAACTACTGCACATTTGGAAAGACTCATCAACATTTTGCTTCTTATTATATCCAAAAGACATTCCCTGCTCCAAGAAAAGGAGACATTAGCAGTGTGACAGACTTACAAGAGCTTCATCGCAAGCCACTAGACATGAATTTTTCATCTAGTCGTTTTTGCTTTCCTTTCAAGGATCCTTCACAGGATATGAAGGCAGTCTTTACAAGTACTCCACCACCTGTTGGAAGAGGCTCTTCAAATGGCATTTCAGCACACATCTTTTCATAAAAATACACCAGAAGAATTTATGTAAGACACCATGTCAGTAGGGCAGTACATCCTTTGCTAGAAGGCTGCTTATATCTAATTATGATAAACCAGGCTATTCCCTCCCCTAGTGCTGTTCTGTTTGTATTTATTTTCCTTGAAGGAGACGGGAGATAATGCAGAACAGAACCTTTCCTCCATCCGTTATCACCTTCCTGAGCTTGATTTTAGCCACAGGCAACAAGAGATTGAGAAGCCTTTCTCAGTCTTCAGAACTCAACAGCCTAATTTAACAGTGCAATTCCTACTGAAACTTATGCCTGCAACACAGAACGAGACACAGTGGATACACACACCCCCAGGTTATGTATCAGATGCAAAACCCACCTAAAGCGGGCTTACTGTAACTGGAGTTCAAAAGCAGCAAGGCCATGGCATCAGAAATGTCAATTCAGGGACTACTCGCCTGCTCACAGTCCCGGGTACATACTCAAAACTCACTTCAACTTTGAAACAAACATTTGTACTCTTAATGTAAAATCCAAGTGTGGTTATTCTAGGCAAAATGCCGAAAGCCACGCTGCTCCCAAGGCACACATGGGAGACAACACGTTGTCCCCATGCCACCCCTACGCACTGCTGCAAGCAGTCTGGGTATGACCTTGTGGCACTGCAACACGAAGTTATTTCTCCTGAAGCCGTGGGAGAGTTCAGTGCCAGCCCACGCAGGAAATGGGGGAAGGTGCAGATGGGTAACTGTTGCCCTCATGGTACAGCAGGTGAAACACCAAGCCAACAGAAAGCAGAACAGGCGCTCATCTGTGATCTCAGCCACGGCTGCTTCTCTGGGCTGAAGGCACCAAGACATCAGGCGGGAGGACGCGTGTGCACGTGTGCCCCAGCACAGCAGCGCTCTGGCAGAAGCGCATGCTGCGTGCTACAGAAGCGTTTTCGCAGGGTTATGGAATTACCCAGGTGAGCTCTTTAATCCTGGTTTTCCATTTTTATTCAGCAAAATATTCATGCGTTTAGAGAATACATAAAATTCGATTAATTAGCTTCAGATATTTAACTGAAGGACACAATCCAGAAGAGATTTGAATCTAGCTAAATACAGCTTCTTGCAGTTGGTGAGCCTTTTTTTATAGTACTGTATATATAGCATCCACTGCTGGCAGCAATCACAAAACAGGAAACAGAAAAGTTTTAAGTCTCGGAATTGTGTGTTCGTAATTGGATGAGACATTTCCTTTGAGAGCGTAATGTGAAACAGAAGTCACAAAGCAAAACAAGAAGAACAATCTCCTTTGTGCTCCACACAGCTTACATCACCATTCGTACGAATTCCTCACACATTACTCCTTTTGTGTCCTCCACTGATCAAGCATTCTCCCTTTTCAAAAAAGCCTCCTGACAGCTTCATAAAGGGTTAAAGCTAAAAAAGGAAAAAAAAAAAAAAAAAAACACTCATTAAGGAATCCACCAGCGCAAGTGAAACTGAAACACAGGGCACACGCAGGGTGGCCACAAGAGCCACGCAGTAACTTGCCAGCGCGGATGAAAAGCTGAAACCCCGGTGCAGAGGTATGTTAGCAAACACGGTCAGCGTTTCCCCTCAGCTTGAATAAAGTCAGTTGCAAAATGAGTGTTTGAAAGTAAGAGACCGAGTTTTAGTGATTTAAGGATGCCGAAAGTCATAACGCTATAAAAAAAAAAAAAGACGGCCGGATGTTTCAGGAATACTATATTCTGTAATTGCTTTCAAAGTTAAAAAAA
>VXAA01000606.1:1314784-1334950 GCA_013399115.1 Anseranas semipalmata
GGTGGTGGTGAGGGGGAACAGCCTGTAGTCTATTAAAAATAAAAATAAGAAATACAAGCTAACAGCCCGCCAGAGAGGAAGCGAGGGAAGCCGGCGGCCGCGCACCGCAGCGCGCCGAGCCCTCACAGCGCTCCCAGCCCTCACAGCGCTCCCAGCATGCCCAGCGCGCCGGCGGCGGCGACTCCGTGTGGAGGCTGCGCCCTGCGCGCGCCGCCGCCGCCCAGCCGGCTGCCAGCAAGCGAGCGCGCAGCCAATCGCCGTCCGCGGCGAGCACCAGATGGCCTTTGAACTCCCCAGCAGCAACTTCCTGCTGCTCTCAGAGTACACACAGTGCAATGCAGTATGTCTGTCAGCTATGCGGCACAAAGGAACAGCCATTTTGTGACTGAACTGGACCCGCACCAAAATGCCAGGCGGTGCAGCCTTCCCCTCGCCCTCCGCCGGGCAGCGGGGCTTTCCCGGCGCTACCGACGGGAGGCAGCGGAGCCCCCCGCTCCCCTCGGCAGCCGGGCGCGGCCCCTCTCTCGCTCGGCGGCTTCGTTCCCCCTCGCCCCCCCGCACAAAATCCTCTTTCGTACGTAACTGCCTCTTCATAAAATGGCTGCCACGCAGAGGGAGCGCGTTCTGCCGGGCGAAGCCTGCGGCGCGCGCTGCGGAGCGCCCTGCCCGTGAGGCGCCCGCTGAGTGAAAACAACGCTGATTCGGACCCCAGGACTCCTAATACCTGCTGACACCTATCCGCACATAACCTTGTTTTTTTTTTCCCCCTCCTCAAAATGTTGAAAGAGGCTGAGGTTCAGCCCTGCACCTTTGGTAACAGAAACTCTTCCCCCATCACTGCATTCGGGGATGTGAAAGCAACTGCACCAAAGGCAGACCGAGGAACAACGTGTGGGCCATGTGCGACTTGCTATCCCCCGCAACACTCCTGCCTGGCTTCACGGGACCCCAGCCCGCCTTCCGCTTCTGCAGCTCCCACCAGGGTCTCACTAGGAGCACGTCCTTTCAAAGCACCTGCCTTTTAAAAAAGGCAGCGCAGAAGATGCTAGAAAACGCACCAGGATTGTGTTCAGTTCTATTTAATGTACATCCCAGATACACAGGTGGCGGTTATCAAACTGCAGCATCCCAACTTTTATCCTAGGTGGAGAAAGTCGCATGGAACCAAGCACTTCCCCGCTGGGGCAGAGCCGGCACACAAAGGGCAGGTGTTGCTGTTCACCCAGGGAGGCACCAAGAAAGCACACACTCCTCAGCTCACACACTGAAGAGTTAACATCGGTTTTCCCCCCAGGCATCATCACCTGTTCCAAGACAATTCTCAGAGGCATTTTGGTCTATTCAGCACATCTTTTCACTTTCTTAGGACTGGCAATGTACGAGTCAATTGCAAACGTGCTCCCCATGCAGTGTGCCAAGGCAGCGTACAGGTATTGTATTTTCTTCTCCTTTAAAACCTTTTCCTAGTCCTGTATTTTGGCATCCCCAGCTCAGGTAAGTGGCACCAGTTGTATCTACGTTTTCCACCCACTGCCACCACTCAGGCCTCCAAGCAAGGATTATGTAACAGGACTTCACAAATTTACACGCATTCTGAGCTCGTCTCACAACCGAGGAGAAAACTGGCTAGCAGCATGCAAAGTGCAGACATCAATGCATTTCAGGGCTACAGTAAAGCAAACTGGTGGCTTTACTTCCTAGAAATCATTTCCCCTGCAACTTAAAAGTCAACCTCAGGAAGTAAAGCACATTTTACGACATTCAGCTGACTCACAGCTCAGAAGCAAGCTCTACAGGGCTCACTCACAAATATCCTGTGTTCAATTGTTCCCACACTTCAGGTGAGTGGATGTTACCCACAGCAAGTTTATTTTGAGAAAAAAATCGCAAGGGGGAGGGTAACCTCACACAACAGGTGTTACATATAAATCAATCGAGATAAACAACCTTTCAAAGAAAACAGCAAAATCACACATGTGAGACTATGCAAATATAATAACCCTAAGGCCAAAAAAACACAAAGGTCTTCTTTCTGTGAAGCTGCTGCTAGATGTCTCCAATTTCATCTCATATTCAACATAATACTTCTAACACCAATAAGCTACCTTAATTCAGATTTCCTGAACAAATTACACATATTGTTTTGCTGATAATCCAAATTTTAAAGCAGCATTAGTACTTAAATAAGGTGAATAATATTGAATTTCTTTTTAAAATTGACTTTTTAAGCAATATTTGCAGTTATTCTAATAATAAGGATAGCGAGGTTTGAAAATCTGATATGTTTTTAAACTGTGTTATAAAAGCACTGTATAGGTGCTATATGCAGTGTTTCAACAGTCCCTGAGGCTAATTTAATTAATAATCATTTCAAATTAAACTTACCTACATCCATTTTAGGATTTAAAATTTGACTGCAGACTTAATACAACCAGAATACCATAAAAATTGTTAATTACGGTAATTTGCTAATATATATATATATTCCCACAGTAATTCAAGTTTGTGTGTTTGAGGAAGGTTAAATATTGCATATTAAAAATACTATTCAAACACCTGCAAACATCACATAGAGCACATGTGATACAACAAACAGTTCAGAATTTTTTTTATTAATGTTACTTAAAAAATACTTAACACCAGAGAAAAAATAAACAGGCCACAGTTCAATCAAAATTAACAAAATGCAAAACTCAGTGTATTTACAAACTAGAGAACAAAAATGCATATAATTTCCAATTTTTTAAAAAGACGACCCATTAAATACAAAATGAGCAATTCAGTAATTATACTTCTGCATTCCTAGCAAAGAAACATTTTCAGTATTTCATACTTTTCCCACATCAAGATTAAGTTTATGAAAATCTACAAAGAATCTCATTACTTGACAAAAGTAAATAAAAAACACGCTGAACAAAAATACATTAAACGAACAGGCAAAGCATTTGCAGCCTCTTGTTAACAGTCCCAGTTTATATTTTATAATACAAAATGCTATGACCAGCAGGGGAAAGTCTGGTTTAAATTGTATCAAAATATTCTAAAATATCGAAACAGTATCAAAGTTCTACAAGCTCAAATAAAATTTGAAGTAAGGGGTATCAGACAGAAAGGCACTTTCCAGTTTATATTTTAAAATGAGCTTTTTTTCATTCATGTAACTTTTTCTTGTGCCTATTTACTATAATTTACTACTACACCAGGCTTCTGTATGGCCCTCAGTTAAAGTTTAGACTTCTGAGATTCTTCAAAGAAAAATTTGCCTTGTATGTAAAATGGTGCAATGCAGCAATGGCTAAACCGACAAGGTCATTTTTCACAGCACAAGAAACCTAAAAACTGAAATTCAAAAGGTGGAAAAACATAATACAGAGAAAAGGGCTCCCCTGAATAAAGGTACAGTACCTTTTGACTATGACATGGGCCCTTAAGTCACAACACAACTTTCAGAAATTGCTACCAAAAAAAATTAGGGTGTGGCACGCTAACAATCTCAAGGTCATTCCTTAAAAAGGAAACAAAATCAGTAAAATGTTTTGTATTAAGCACTGACAGTAACCTAAGGTTGTCAAAGTAAACAGGGTATTCACAGGTTTTACAAAAAAAAAGAAAGTTGATAGATCATACCTCGATGCATTGCTGTGGACTGAACCCTCCTCTCCTTGGCTTTTGTCCTTATTTCTCATCATCTTTTTATTCTTAAATACTAAGAGGGGGTCAGGGGTGTCTGTTTGCTTTGAAGTCCTGTGCCCAGGTATTTACTGTCAAAAGTTGAAAGAAAGGTAAGGTCCCAGTTCATTTCACTGGCTTTCATTATCAGGAACAAAGTCCTGACGCTGCAATGATATTGTTATAACAATACACAACACCGAACA
The DNA here is from genome assembly GCA_013399115.1 of Anseranas semipalmata. Lineage (NCBI taxonomy): Eukaryota > Metazoa > Chordata > Aves > Anseriformes > Anseranatidae > Anseranas > Anseranas semipalmata. The sequence goes on from VXAA01000606.1 coordinate 1,318,660, forward strand.
ACAGGGCAAAACGGAGATTTAAAACAAATAATCATTTTTAGAAGAAAAATCGGAAAACAAACACAGTAGAGGAGCATCCTGCAAACTTTCCCAAAGTAACACTGGATGCAAATAATCTCTGTATCTTATTGCGTCATCCCAATATAGCTCTAATCGGTCGAAAATCAAAGTACTCAAAACAGCAGAAATCTAAAAATTATTATTATTAATTGCTCACCTACCTGATCCATGCACCGCCGCCAGGACCAAGTTGATATTAGTTTCGGGTCGTGGAAAAACATTAGATCCAAAATATTTAGAGTTCGAATGATAAAATACGAATTTCAGAAAATGAAAAAAAATATATATTCTAATTCCAAAAATATGCTGCCGATAAAGCAAAAGAAGCGGTAATTAGTACAAAAATGTCCGGGGGAAAAAGCTCATTAGGAGAGCGCACAAAAATGGAGGTACGCCATGGCTTCTAAGCTGGAAAAACAACGACCTGGGCTCTCTCCACGGCTTCTTCTTTCCAGCAAGGCACGAAAAGGGAGCCCTCAAAAGCTGCTTTTCTGCCCGAAAAAGGTCCGCTCGGCCCCCAATTAGTGCCTAGGAGAGGCAAGGGGCTGTGGGGGCCCCCTGAGGCTGCCCGAAAGTTAGGGAAAGTTGCGTAAAGTGTTGGGGAAGGCACAGAGCTGAGCGCGCTCTCTCTAAGGCACAGCCGCCATCTAGAGCTCCTTCCCAGCTCTGAGCTCTGCCTTTGATTGACACTCTCTACATTTACCCCACAACTCAGGTGATGTACCATAGACCCACCCCTTCATTTCTACCAAAAAAAGAGATAGCCTCCACCTAAAGGGTGCCTGCTACCCCCCACAGCCCTGGCTTCTTCCAACTACCCCAGCTGAAGGGGCACCTTAACCCCATGTGGCTCAGGCACCCTTTTGAAACCAGAAAGGAATGTAATTTGTTCCTTTTGTTTTAAAGATTTGCTAAATATTTCAGTGCTTGGGCTAAAATTACTTCCTCCCTGGACAGGAAGTGGTGCTGTTACAAGCCATTTTGAAAGAATGGAAGTGGAGCTCACAGCCATGCAGCCAGCAACAGCCCACCTTGGGGGTCACCCCACCAAGGGGTGGCTTTTTTTAAATTAAGTAATAGTATCCCCAGACAATAGCTCTTCCTTTTGTCACCCAATACATGCACTCAGAGCTTGGGACAAGAGCATCACACGCTCCACAGAAAGCCCCACATCACTAACAACCCTTTCCAGCTCGACAGCGCCTCCCTAGTGGTTTCCCCCAACAACAAAAATCCAACAGCTACACAATTTTCATCAGTTATGCAAAGGCACTGCTGTAAAATAAGTCTGGCACCATTAAAAGGGTTATTTCTAATTCCCATTCTTAACCCATTAATGTTCGTTAAGAGATTTTTAACAAGACAAACAAATTTTAAAGCCATGTAACAGCCAAGACGTAGACTTAGAAACCAAACCATGTCTCAGATACATCATCCTAGCACTGAGAGGACATATCACGGAGGAAATGGAGGAGATCCAAGCATCCCCTACCCTCTTCCATTCTGACTACCATTTGTCTTCCCACAAGCAACAGACTGCTTCAAGTACAAGGACATCTTGCATACTCGGAGGCATCACACGATAGTGAAATCAGCCACTGGGGGACTGCTAGGGGGAAGAGGGCAATGGGCTAGTTTGGACTTCTATAAGGACCATCCACTGCACAGCATCCCAAGAGCTTGGAAACATTGGCTTCTACCAGATGAACCAAGATACTCCCTTCCAATTCCTCTACACACTTGCCATCCACTTCTGCCAACAACCTATTGTATCTCCATACCAAGAGGTTTGAGAAGGTATGCTCTGTTGTCACAGTTCATTCTACAGAATTTCAGTTTACCAATTATTTACAGAAGACCCCTTGCACCTGAACTACAAGAACTAAAAAATACAACATCAGAAAATTCCAACCAATTTTGGCCAACACTAAGGAAATCCACTCATCTGAATGTGGATCCCCTTAGGTTGGTCCCAACATCCAACACCACCATATAATACATGGCAAAGACAAACTTCAGCAGGCAAGCGTGCATCATCAAAATAGCTGGGTTAAACAAGTATGAACAATTCATTACAGTTAAAGTTGATATTTACAAAGAAGCCTGAGCAAGCCAAAGGGTTAAACACAGTGTTTTTTTTCGCTTTTGTTTTTGTTTCTTTTTAAAAAAGAAAACACCCTTGGCCCAGTTTATCTCAGCACCAGGTTTGTCTTATGCTAGAAAACCAAAATGACAAAGACAACCATGAATTTCAGGTGAAATGTACTTAGGAAGGTGGCTACAGTTCAACTATTTCATCCACAAAAAACTTGAAAAAATATATATTTTTTTAACATAAGAACCACTTTAAAATTCATTTGTAAAGGTAACCATCATCTGTAGCAATAATTAACTCATTTTTTCTCATCAAATACATGGTGCAGTATCAGGCAGCTAAGTCTACATTAAATAGCAGTGAAGGAGATTAGACACTTGTACAAAACAATTTTAAGACAGAACAGACTGCTTAGGTTGTCCAGGAAATTTGGTGAAAGTTTCTGTACACACACGACTGAATAAGCATACCTAAAAAAACCTCACACAAAACATTTAAGTACTCCTTTATTATAGCGTATTTGCTCAGCCTTCAAATGATATCAATTCCACCTTAAAATAACTTCAGAAAGTTTAGCAGAAGTACCCTGACAACACACCAAGTACTGAAAAATGCCTAACATTAAGCACCTGAATGAACAAACCAGAGAATAAAAATTCATTAGAAGTCATGGCAAAGTGAAGATAATTTGTAAAGGAAAACCACATTTTAGAAACCAAAAATATTGAAAAAATACCTTGCCTTTAGTGCTTCGCAGCTAAAGCATTTCTCACTTTCATACCAACCAAAAATGTAAGACACTTAAATATAAACACGATAAAAAAAATATTCAGCCAGAAAGGACAAACACGAAGCATGAAAGAAACCAAAACCTTTTATTAAGTCACTGAAAAAAAAAAAATACATTTTCTCCAAAAGGGTAGCAACAGATCTCTTACCAAATTCATTTCCCTCTTATGCATACATAACCTGAGAATAAAATTTTGCCACCCAATCCTCAAACAGATCCATCAATGGATAGTCACTGATACAGTCCCCTGATTAATTCAAGTGCAAAGTCCATTTTGATCGGATGGTCACAACCCAGATCTTCTCTGGTTTAGTAACACGGGAGTCCATGTTTTAACGTCCTTTTCTTGGACAGACATATCACAGCACTCATGCATTAGTCCATTTCCTCAACCTCTCAATCAACAGTGGAACTGCCATCTTGGTCTCATTCGTAGACTCCTTTTGACACTCTTCATCTGACTGGATTCTTTATGGAAAATTAAAAGAAAAATGCTGTTGGAATACAGATCATCTTATCTTGAAACTAGAGACATTCAACTACTGTACCTTAAAAGAGTTTAAACATAACTGATGCTTCATTCTGTATTATGCATCCGAGAACATCTACTTTTATCAAGAACTAACAAGGTCAATTTAGCAATTCAAGAGTCAAAAATACAAACTTTAACCCAAACTATAAAGAAGCATGGGGTGAATGATTAGAAGCTCAAGAACCCTGTCAGGCTCCATAAACTCCATTTAATTTTTTTCACACTACAGACATCAATAGTGAGAAATAGGAGATTTGCTCTGGCAACCATCTTTATTGGGCTGACCCATTGACTAAAGCTGACACTGCTTAGTGAAAACTAAGTTTACTATAATTAAGCCAAAGCTTTTAACTGCTGTCCATTCTCCTTTCTTCAAACACATATATCCATCAAAACCAATGCAAAGGCATGAAAACTGGTTTCTTGTATAAAGATGGTGACTGAAGACAAGACATTCCTAAAATTCCACCATCTTAACCCAGTTTTCCAGCTCATGGAAGACATACAGTACAACAAAAAACACACGCTTATAAACAAACAGAATGGCTGATCTAGTTACTGGTGGTAAAAGGACACGTCAGAAGGTAGATGAAAATGGTCACAAGTTACACTAGTTGCTTCAGTAAGGCCACCATATTACTCCTGATCCACATTCCAACTTTACTCTTCATGTAACAACAATCAAGCCCACAGGTGAGTGACAAAAACCAAACTGATCAAATGAATTCTATATGGATAAATATACAAACCACATATTCCCATCTTTACATTTTCTTCCAAGAAAAATAACCTTATGTACTTCAAAAGAACTACTCATCCTCCTAACATGCAAAAAATCAAGACAGAAAGTTACTAAATGGTAAGAACATCATTTTAGAACAAATGACAACCGTAGGGGATAAGACTGATATACAAGAAAGGTTTTAAGATGTCTTCATGATTTTGAGTATCTGCACTCTAACATTACCTTCTTTCGAATAGTGTACAGCTTTAACCTCATTTTAGTCTGAAAGCCAACTCCACCACTGTGTTGTTCCCATGATAATTCTGGGCATATTCTCACAAGTGGTACAGAAATTACCCACAGTACAGCAAAAATCAGTGGAGCCATCTAGTGGCCTCTCCATCATTCAAGTTTCTCCATTCTCACCTCAAAGTAACCAGTAACAGCAAGGCAAACAGCAATGGAACCAGTGCAACAAGCCTTTGACTTGAACAACTGCCCATATGTCTTATGTTTTATTTACCTCTATAAGAAGGTTTCTTCCTTGTTTTAAGCACAATGGAAAAGCAGCACAACACATGGAAGTGGAATGCAAGATCTCATAATTCACTTTGCTTTACATTGTGCAACATGTACAGTACTAACGGAACTATGGGATCTTTACATTTTCAAAAGCAGAAATCAAACATTTCAGTTTGCAGATATTCTTTGTTTCAAGCATTCAGCTCATCCTCAGTTAAGACAGGAATTAAATATTTGGAAGGGTTTCTTTTCCATGCTAAACTAAAACAGCTTGGGGCTTGGGTGGTTGTTTTTGTTTGTTTTGCATTCTTATTGATATACCACCCTAATTTCAAACTCATTTACCCATCTGAAGATAAATTAATATTTTGGATATTTTTAACACTAATGTTTTGACTGAAGTACCAAAACATGAAAAATATACCACCACAAAGTTGTTCATTATTGTTACAATCAAATATTCAGAAGTACTACATGGGCGCAGTGGAAACCCTATATTACCTTTAAAATAATTTTTTAGTTGTTTTAAGAAATAAGTAAATTTAATTACTGACATGAGCTTTCCCCACCTCTTGAAAATGTAATTTAGTTACATATTACTCAACCTTGAAAGGCCCTTTTCAGTTGGGTTAGCCTTCTGCCTTAGACACTAATGAGATCTGCCAAAAGCAATTTAAGGGCAAGTTTCTCTACTAGGTTCACCTACATTTGGTTGTAGCAAAAACTTTGCAAGTAACCCTGTCACATTCACTTTAAACTCTTCTTTTGACTTTGTAAAATAATTAGCAGTAAACAGAATTGGTGGCATAATTAAGAACATGCTACAACAGCCCTAGGTCTAAACGTTGTTCATATATTGAGAAGACCGAGTTTCTTCATGTGAAATCTACATTTGCATTAAAAGATTTCACAGTACTTGTTTACTTATGTTGTCTTTAAGGGAACATTTTGCTAAAAAAATTCAGTAATTTTGCTAAAATATACTCCTCCACTAAGACATATGTAGTGATCTTACATTTAATGTAGCCATTGAATAGCCAATTTTTTTTCGCCAGATGACATGAATATTCAATTCCTTCTGTAACATCAGGCAACATCCCATTTTTCAAACTTCTATTATCTACTATTTACTGTATTTGTTTCCAAAGACAGTATTTTGGTCACGATAAATAAAGGACCTTGGTGGTCAATGCAATACTGTGTTTCCTTCAGACCACTGTTAACCCATTGACAAGTCTGAAACAACAGACGGAAACCATTCACCACCACTCCTAAAGGTGTATGGCAACAGTTTTTGAAACATCCGAGTTAAAGTTTTTGCTTCAGGTTTTTGTAGTTACTCATGTGTTGCTCTACCTGTTAAGAGCCCACAGCAATAAAAGACATCCATTATGGCCAAAACCACGGCCTCAATCATTTTGTGTCTGTTGAAACACATATTTCTGAAGTATGAGATTGAAGGCCAATAACAACATGTAAAACAATCATGCATCAGTGTAAGTGCATAAGACACCAACACAGTTACAGAATTTTCAAATTGAAGTCTCTCATACTGGAAGGCTTACACAACAAGATGACAAATTGCTAGTAAAGGGAATTCACTCCAACAGAGGGAGCTGAATGGACAGAATGAGGTTCCAGCAAACAAAACCTGAAGTTCTATACTTCAAAGTTCATTAAAGATTTTATTCCCTAAGACCCTGCTGGTAACTTTTATCCTAAAGGGAAAAGCAGATATGCCCTTTATTGACATCTAGAGCCTATAATGAGTAAGTAACTAAGTACTCTGGGCAGTGCTAAGTCCTCTTACATTATTACATGTTCAGTAAGCACAGCAGTGAAAGCACAACAGCTCATGTAGGATCAGGTATTTTTAGTTAAGAAAGGCTGTTTTCCAGTTTTCTCAGATTTAGAGATTAATTTCAGGCAAGATATGACAAAGGTCTTGATATACAGATGCACTCTTTGGGGGTATTATTTTTAAAACCAGCCATATAAACAAATTTTAAAGAACAAGTATCCTGAAGATTTGTGCCTAAATTAAGATAAATCATGTAGATGTTATTGCACTAAGCAAAGTATGCCAATTTCAGTAAAGCTCCTGGTGTTTTCAGATATTTTCCCACTTCTAATTCAAACTATTTAAGAATTAGTGTTTCAACTAAACATGATCTATGTTGGCAACCAGAGAATACTAGACTCTCTCAAGATCCATAAATTTCTATGTCCTTTTACAAATGTATTTTGAAGCAACTCATTTTGACGACAACTATTTCTCTATTTCAGAGTTTCACATTCATCCCCTCCTCTAGGTAAAGATTACAAAACAAAAAGGATGGAATAACTACTCTGTGTGTAACTAAAGCCAAATTCCTACTCAAGACACCAAATCTGACACAGCCTATTTACAATTCAATGAGAGAAAACAAAAATGTACACAAAGATGCAGGAAACAGAGATAAAGATTTAATATTAAGGTGGAACATACTAATGAGTCACATGTTTAGAGATTATAGCAGATGATCTGGGAAGAAAGGCAACAGTGGACAGCACAGCAAGAGTTTCAAGGAACAGCTGGAAGGAGCAACATTTACTTGTAACATAGTAAGAAATATGCCCTTATACATATATCTGCATTGTGAAAAATAGCTTAAGACTTCTGAAAGAACAACGTAATAAAATTTATGGAACAGCAGAAGAGATGAGACACTAAGCAAAGATCACCAAAACATGCACGCACAACAGGAACTGAATTCCTCAAAGTTCATCTGCTTCTACAGTTTTGCTTCAGGATTGAAAACTCAGTGATAAACTGTTTTGAAATGAAGTGCAACAAAAAGCAGCGCAAGGCCACAGTAACATGTTGTAGAGTGGTATGCACCTTACCCACACACACTCCTTTTTTCCTTCAAAAGGGCTCTACATTAATCTTCACATCACATGAGTAGATGAGAAGAAAGCAAGGGACTCTGGGGTACAAACAGGGAGCAGCTGCTCTTTTAGCACCTGAGGCATCATAGATGGCAGTTTGTACAAATTAAGAATGGTTGCTGGAGGTCTCTGCTAACATATGTAGCCACCGTACAGTTAAAAATTACCAACTATAATCCATCCACTGAAATAAGAGAATATTTGCATCTTGGAACATTTTTTTTCAAGCCATCTGTAGTCTAAGGAAGGCATTACTCAATCAGGTACCCTTTCAAACAGAAAGAACCGTCTCCAAGAAACCATCTCTTTTAAAGAAACGTATTCTGAAGCACAGTTCTACAGGAATACAGAGCCTCCCACTAAAAAGTCACTTCACGTACACAAAATCCAATGGATGCCCTAATTAAAAATGTAGAATCAAGGAGTCTGAATTTTAAGCAGACAGGACAACAAAAGGACTTGAGCATTTCCAGAGACAACTCCCAAGAGAGTCATAGAACGTGTTAGAGACAGCAAAAGGTTATGACCAAATTCCTTTTAGTGAAGGAAACTGGAGACAATCCTATCCCCATATTCATCCAGTATAGAACTGAATGAACTTCTCTACTCAAGCCTGTCAGTTCTGCATTTTGACTACATGGGGAATGATTCTTAAGTGAAATGTATCAGCTAGCAGTTTAATACAGCAAACTGTGTCAACATTACATACAATTTTCTGCAAAGCTGAAACACTCTGACGAACAGGAAGAGAACAATCACAGAAGAAAAAAAAGTCTATGGAGACAATTATTATCTGCTCAAAGACCCTCACTTGATGCTGACAAGCATAAAAGTACAACATGAGATGCTTGTAAGGCAAATTCATCATGCTATGATATTTTCCACTCAATTTATTACCTAAATTATAAGTGTGTAGTACTTCTCTATGGTGACAGACATTTGCATATCAAACTCTTCTGAACAAGCGTATCTATGATTTAATAGTTCTCAAAGAAATATGGAGTTAACTCAGAAGCAGAAGACCAAAGTACCAGTTTTATATGAAAGCTTTATCCAGCAAGACAGGTTGAGAGTACTATCCAAGCATAGTTTTCATGTCTTAGTAGCCCAGCAAGAATGCTGCTATGGCCCTTCTATGTGAGCCTTCTAGAAACACACACGCACACAAACACGCTTTAAGGAACTTCAGGATGTATTCATCCAAAAACTTCAGCAAGTTAAACATTATGGCCACGTGCAGGTTTTTTTTGTGGGTGTGGGTTTTTTTTTTTGGTTGTTGTTTTTAAAGCTAAAAAGTAAATGTTATTAGGAATAACAACTTACCCGTGCTTCAACCAAGAGCAGTTATTTTGCTTACAGTAAATCAATTCCTCAACATATCTGTGGGGAAAACAATATATTAAGTGCTTAAATTTAAAAAATAAAAAATAAAAACATAAAAGACAAAGATCTAGAAGACCAGAATACTAGCCTTAAGTCTATTACGAAAGTCCTATCCTTGAATGAAAACATTCCCAGCAGATCACAGCATGCCATATGGAAGACATTTTTATCAAGAATTTGAACATGAGGTATGACTAGGCAATCTGCTATCAAAGAACCTGTGCAATCCCCCCAAAAATTCAGACCTAGCCTTGTACACAAATCCCTGGGGGGTGGGAGGGCATCAAGTGGAAGTATGCTGAAACTGACTGCCCTCCACATAAACATAATTAAAATACTCATTTTGCTAAGAGGTGGTATCAGTTAGATGTAGTAGAATTGTTTAACACTGACATGGAACAAGTTATCTGCCCTATATCCCATGAAGTTATTCATTACGGTCAAGTCACAAATTTTAAAATTCCACTTGGAAAATGCTTATTGGCAATCCACATCAATAAACATCTAATCAAAATTACCTGAAGCATAAGTAGCAAGGTTAAAATAAAACCTGAAACCTAAATAACTCAAAGCTCCCGTTGACTGTGAATTTCATCCATATCAAGTAACCCACTATCATAAGCCATACAAGTTATCCTCATAACATGTGTAAGCAAACTGCTTCTCTTGTGATCTCTCACAATTTACTTATACTAGAATATAGTCTTCAATAATGGAAAAATTAATGAACCTATTTGGTGATATACTGTGCTTAATTTTCTACAATATTCTAAATTTTCATCTTCAAAATGATGGCTACTCAGATGTGTAGAAAGAAACAGACGAACAGAATTGATTTCTTTGCTGAAACAATTTACTTGAAAGAATTAATATGGGAAAAGATCCCTTCAGTAATGGAAAATAATAAAAATCCAGAGTCCTGAACTACCACAAACATGTAGGATATCAAGATGAATATGAAATTTGCATGTTTAAAACATGCATTTAAAATGTGATTCGACCGCTCTTATTAAATGAAAGCACAAAGTTGAGGTACTTGTAAAATGGTGGATGAGCACTTTGTAGAACAAACACAACATGGTTGCTGGACTTTGATCATCCAAACGGCATCTATCACTCATTTACTCAGAACACATGTACAAAGCTTAAGATACGAACTAGGTAAAGAGGTTTATTTATGCCCTTTAAACCTCCTTTTCTCCTATATCAAACACTTCACTGAATAAAGCACTTAGAAGATATGACTTCATATATGAAGGTAAAGCTAATAGTTAAAAGATTTTCACCTTACAGCTCTCAGTCATTTCTAATAATTTACAGCACAGCTAACAAATTATCTACATAAGGTAATTTCTATTCTCTTTAGAACTAGTGTTCACATCCAGTTATGGTAATTTCTCAGAAACTATAATAAGAATACATAATATGGCTTTATATCAGCACAGAGGAACATCTTCCTCTACTAAAACAGTGAAGTTCAGACTCAACCAGAGAGCATTCTTCTCAACTCAGAAAAAAATTGGAGAATGAATTTAGTATTTGTCAGGGTGGTATGATTAAGAACTAGTAGAACTTCTCTACTCTGAAGTGAATGGATGAACCAAGCAATGAGTTTTATAGAACAGCACCAAGATATATATTAACGTGTATAAATGAATGATCATTTTTGCACCATTTTCAAACACACTATTGCATTTTTAGTTTTCAAATCTCAATACCCAAAATGAATTCACTCCTAAACTATAAAATGTATCACATTCAGCGTAAGCCGAAGGCTTATGCCAAGAACAACAAACTAGAAAGCTAGTAAATATAAGCTTCAGCTGAAAAAATAGTTTTTCTGATTAACACCTATATTTCCTATTTAGCACTCTTTCATAAATGTCAAATTGAAAATCTTTTAATCAGACTAGTCACAGTAATTGCTGTAGCCCCCGCGTGATTAAAAAAAGCTATCCCAGTTTTAAAAATAAACATAGACTTCTTAGGTAGCCTTATAGTTGTCTTATATTTATTTCTAAATTACAGGAGGAGATGTCATAAGTACAGTACAGCCTGCTTCACAGAAAACATGCCTTGCACCATAGGTCCATTACTCCCTCACCAAGAGACTGGCACTACCAGCTCTATGAATCAGGCAAGCACACCTCCTTTCGTAGCATGAGGTGAGGCCAGCTGATCTAAAGCTATTGACTTGACATCAGATTCTTTCTTGGGATAAATTAAGAAAGTATTTTTGCAAAGGTGATACAACACATCACCACACCAATGATTTTCCACATAAGCTGTCAGTCCTACAAATGTTACGCGTCATTAATATACTGTAGGGTGGTCAGGAGCTTAAACCTTTCCTTGAATCCCCACTAACATATATCTAGCCTACTGAGGTCTACCTAATCTAAAGAGCGAGCTGCCACTTACTAGATGAAAACATGTTGATCATACAAGAAAAGAAGGCTCTGAAGAGCTCACAAAAGCAGCAAGGGATGTTTAGAACTGTTTGTATTACAATATCTGTTCAGCACAAACAGCACCATGATGATGTAGGAAGTATGTAAGACAACTAAGATCGAAGCGCTCAATTTCATATATATATATATATGAAATATATATAAGTGTAATATACAAAAGTATAAAATACTCAGGTCAGTCAAGATGACTCAGCTCATGAGCATTTATTTTTTTCAAGAGCAAGTCAATTAAAAGTGTTAAACTTCAGAAGTTTAAGAATATAAGATTAGGAATACAAATATTGAGTTTGACAAGTTCATTGACAAGTCCCATTATTACAATCAGGCTTTGCGTATATACTTTTAACTGAATCACAGTCCAGTCTTGGCTTTATCATAATAGACTGTGTAATATATCTGGCAATTCTGACCTTCTAAATCAAAGATGGACATAGGATTTCAAATATGTTCTGCTGTTCTTCTCAAGGTATCAGATCATTTCTAATACAGACTTCTAGTTCTCGAACTTCAAATTAGACGGTTACAAAATGGAGGTCCAGAATGTACCTAACAACCTAGTTCGTTTCTTAGTTGCTGTGTTCTGTTGCAGGACATTCATGGTATACAGTGCATGTCTATTACCAACAAACATAATTTGATTTCTATCTTACATATTAGCAGTAACTCACTGCAGATAAAAGTTTATTACAATCCAAACAGACAGTTTTAAAATGCTTAATCGAAATTGGTATACAACTCCTCTTATACGAGCAGGCTGAAGCCTTCATCCAAGCCAAAGAGAATAGCTGCAATCAGGTAGGAGTTCATAACATCAGTATTCTTAAGTTATCATGGTAAGTCGTGTCTTTTTTAAAAGACAATTATCGGGAGTATTTTTGAGAATTCTGATACATGTCTCCATGAAGACGCCTTAAGCTTTGAGGTCCTGAATTTACGTTGAAGTATATTAACATAGTAAGCTGTGAAAAGGAACCAGTTAAGACAGACAAACAAGATTCCCAACTTTTAATTACACAGTGGTGAAAGCATGGCACAAATTTAACATGTTACACTGTCACTAAATGTAGAACCCTGAAGTAAGCATAAAAAAAAAAATCAGACATTAGAAAGCTGATTGGTTTCTACTGAAAGAAGGACAGCAAGACTTTTCCATTCAGACTGAGTGTGGTTTAGGCTTTTAAGAGTAAAATTAAGTTGAAAAGAGGATAAAAAATTGAAAATAAAAGCTAATGAACATTAGTTGCTAACAATCAATACCTTGAATTTAAGTGTTTCTAAAGTTTGATTGAACTTGATGACGTTAGTAGGGATGGCAACCCTCACAAGCAAAGCTTTATTCTGCAGTGTGTTATGGTCATTTTAGAAAGTTAACAAATATCTTATGACTAACTGTAAAAATCTTAGGAAATGTCTAAAGAGACATTAACATTACTCTATTTAGTACGTAAGAGTTTTCAAGCGCGCTAAGATTTGAAAGAAAATTCAACAAGGTCTTAGCTTAAACATTTATTATCTATTTTGCTCACAAAAATTTACTTCTAGAATTAAAAAAAACAGTATAACATACCTGGTACACACAGTACTGAATTTTGATCAAGGTCTTTTACTCGACCAGCCATCTGAATCCTTGGAAGTAAGAAAAATATCCAGTACTACCCTTTAAAGAAAAAAAAGCAACAAAAAAACAGGTTTGTCTGAAAACAAATATACATACAGATTTTACCTACAGTTCTAATGTTCTTAACCAATTTAAACTTTTTTGAAAACACATAAGGTATCTTACAATTAATAAAAATTGTACTTAGAATACAAAAAGGTACTATCATCTTTATTTGCCAAGCGTTAACATTCGGGTTTCCAAAAAGGAAAAAGAGGCCTCAAAATACTCTTCTGTAAAAACACCTAGTCTAAAGTCTCGAGTTATCACCATCATATACAGATTTTACAATATGCCCAAGCATTAATGCTACAAACTGATTCAGTACAAAAACCACAATTTTTAAAGCTGAACGCATGTTTTCACTGGTGAAATAGGGCAAAAGGAACATTCAGGTTTACACGAACATATTGTCAGTTCCTACCAAATTCAATGCATATATATACACAGTTATTTAAATAGCCTCAGAAAACCTAAAAATGATACAGAAGAAGCAAAATATATACGTCATTAATTTTTTTTTTATAAGTCTACCCATACATGTAGAAAGAAGGCTTTGAAAAACTCTAGATCACTTATAAAATGTATTCCTTCCAATTTAAAAATAAGATTTTTTTTTCCCCCATCTGCAGAGTAGCAAAAAAGCAAAACCCAAGATAAAAAAAACTTTACTAAATGAACATACTAACACAAGTTATAACCACTCTTACCTAAGAAAATAAGGTACGAACGATTCTTCTGGAAGCCACTCAGGAAATAAGGTATTGTTCATGGAGTTCTACCTAAAAGAAAAAAACAAAGTATGCGAATTTTCAGCATTTCATTTTAGAAAAGTAGAACAAGTAAGACATTAAGATGTTCAAAATTTATTGATCTTTAGATAATTATTAAGTTAGGAAAAAACTTACGATAGCAGTAACTATCTTTAGAACTCAACTCTAAAAATAAAAGTACGGGTGGCTGTACATACTTGACTAAGAAAAACACTGGAGATGAAGAGTAACTGACATGCAACATGCATGATCTATATTTTTGCATGAAAAGCTGTAATCTGCTCTCCTGACTCCCATTACTTTGACTAAAAGACCAAATGCCTGGCCAATTTAATTTTTCCTTAAGAGTAATTTCTTTATGGCACAATGCCTCTCAGTCCTTGTACTTTTTTCACATTAAAATCTCTAGAAGCAGGCTATGCAAAATTAAATAAAATTACTTTGCTATTGCTGGATGTTTTAAAATGGCTTCTGCCATCAGCTTCTGTGAATTTTAAGTCACAAGTTACTTGATCTCCCCAAATAAGGTATCTTTTCTGCCCTTTCGAATAGTTTTAAAACCTTCAGCTCCTTTGACCTTTGATCAGATCCCAAGCTATGCTCCTCAACACAAGGAATACCATATTTCCATTACCTTTAGTCAACTTTTCTCGCTTTTTGTGAAAAAGCTTAACATTTAATTTTGCAGTGGCTACATTTACCACCACTATTTCATACTCGAGAATAAGTTCAAAATCATTCTGTTAATGCGTAATTTTAATACCATTTTAATGTTACATTATAAGATATCTAAATTAAAATTCCAGCACCCTATATATACAAAAATGCAGAACCATTAAAATAAATATATTAAAATTTAAAAGCAATTTATTTTCAGAGACAACTGCAATTTTGATTTTAGCAGCTGAAAAACAAGTCAAAACTACTTAAAAAATGCCCCCTAACATATTAAAAAAGGAGGAAAAAATGCAGCAGACAGCCACCTAAAGCTAGAACTTTCTTTTCAGCAAAGTATGTATGTCAGAACCTGTTCTACACTACAGAACTGTTGCTGGGGTTATAAAACCACTATAATCCAAATCTAAAATAAAGATACCAAACAATTTGCATAAAGGTGACAGAACTCCAATGGCTGCTCAAACTTGTATTTCTATGTCTAAAAAAGAGAACTTTCACTGCTGCAATGATGAATTCATATTTGCAGAGCAAGAACCGAAAATGTAATTTACCTCTAACTGCAATATTTAAAACCTGCACGGAGTTTTATAATCTTGTACAACTGTACAAGAGGTAAATACAATAAATATGGCTATACACAATCTTTAATTAAAATTAAAGTTCATTACTTAATATTTACCTCCTACTTCACTGGAATGACTTTTTATACATTTGGAATTAAAATTTTACCCCTAAATTGGTAATTGTTGAATGCGAGCCAATGCAAAACAAAACATTCCATTTAAACTTGCATTTTTAGAAAGTCTTCCAATAGGTGTTGTACAACTTCTAAATTATTAACCAGCAAAACAACAATAAAAATGCTATATAAACAGAAATAACTGCAAGCTGCCTGAAAAATGCATAAGCTGAATACTAAAAACAAAACTGTCACCTAATAAATGCTTTTTAAAAGCATTTACTGTCACACACAAACCCATTCGTTTCCTTATCATGTAATTCGTATTTAAGAAACTACCTTTTCTTCTCGCACTGTAGTCTAAATCACAACTGTAGTATTTTGCCAACTTTAAACTGTAGACTTGGCATGACTTTTGTTTTTTTTTTCTTATGCTTGTAAGTTTTTGTATTGCCATTGTAACTGCAAAATCATATTGTATGCAATTCTTGGAGTTTTCTTTAAACTTTAGCACCTGAACTACTCTTTTTCAAATGAAGCTAATTTCTATCTATTGTTTCAGTAAGTACTAAGCTGTCTCACCCGCAGCCTGTTTTTTCTTACTGGTTTAGAAAGAGTTAAAAGCCAACACCCCACAAAAAAAACACCAAGTTTTATTTTTAAGAGAAAAGGACATGGCGTCTTTGTTCTTACAAACTACGAAAACATACCCCCATTCGTGCAGCAACGGGCAACAAACGCTCTTTAAACAGATACGGGCTGCGGGGCTAAACATTTAACTGATGATGTAGCACAGCCTTCAGCCCCCCCACCCCCTTTCCACTGCTGCATTGGAGTTAGGAGCTGGTTTGCAGCTGCACTGGAGGGGAACAGGTCTGCAGCCCCCCCCGCCGCATCGGGGCTCCCGTCCGCAGCTGCCCCCATCTTCGCGCCGCACCGGGGGCCGGGCTGAGCGGAGCCCCCTCGGTGCTGCATGCGCGGGGGGGAGGGGGAGCG
>VXAA01000607.1:3223-29876 GCA_013399115.1 Anseranas semipalmata
AAAAAAAAAAGCAGAGTTTTGTCATTTAATTGCTTATTATTTCTTTAATTACTCCTACTGTACTCTTTGACTTACCTGAAGAAAATTAGTACAAAAAGAAACTATTGTCACAGCAAGGAATCCTACCATGAGATAGTAACATCATGGGAGAGTTTGTTTATTTGCTAAACTAAGAAGTTATATTTACAGATAAATATATGAATTCATTTCTTTATCGATTTATAGCTACATACTTTTTAGCTACATACTTTGTAAAAAGATCATACAACTAAATTTTACATAAAATCATCCTTCAAGATTTAGGGAAGGTAAAGTTTTCATTCTGAATCATGACCCTGCAAGAAAAGAGCTTTGGCTTTCACCAAATCAAAGCAGATTTAATTTTCGGGTTCAAAACATTAATGAGATTTTAGTGAGAAAAATCAATATAACTGGGAGCTGGGAAAAAAACATACATCTTGAAGAGCAGTCAAAAGGGCACCTTCTAAGAATATAAATATTAGAAATACATAACAGAAATGGTGATGGGAGGGTGAAAGAATGACTTAACAGTGATATATTTGAGGAAGAATTGAAACAACTGATCTTAGCTGGCTTTGCTTTGGACAGGAGATTGGACTAGATGACCTCCAGAGATTCCCTCCAACCCATATAATTCTGTGATTCTAGATAAGTCATAAAAATAATAAAATTAAAATGCAGAGAGTCAAAGAAAAAAGAAACAAAGATTGCTCTAGAAGATATTTAGGGGAATATGAATGCTATATCAAATATTTCTGAGATATTGCTATGACTGATAAACAATTAGTTCATACAAAAATGAGTTGGCAAGAAACTGTCTTTATTCTTCCCTAAACTCTGAAGACCTTCTCAAGTGCTTAGATTTCCTTCCAAAATATATTTGAAGCTCAAACATGTACATTTGCATATTTAAAGTCTAGCTTCAATTCAGTATGCACTCAAGACATCTGGCTTATTTCTGGAAGGAAACGAGGGAGGGAGGAAGGGAGGAAGGGAGGGAGGGAGGGAGGAAGGAAGTGAAGAAAGGAGGGAAAAACAGAAAGAAAGAAGGTGGGATGGAGAGGTGGAGAGAGAGACACAGAGAAAAAGAGAGGAGACAATTATATTCTCACATTTCTATGTCACTCAGCCTTAGTAAACTTGTGCACATACTTAAAAGTGTTGAAAACAACTAATTTTCCTCTTGTGCTCTTTCAGACACAATTGTTCCACATCTTCAAAGACCTGACTTAGATACCCATATCGCTATTGACTTAAATAATACTGTACAATGAAACTATGTAATTAACTTTAATTCACAATTTGTGGAGAAATAAAAAGAGAAGGTTAACAAAATAAGTGTTTAAATATAGTGAGATAGTGAGTGAAACTTTAGGCAGTACTGATTCCTATTTTGTTTCATTAAAAAGCTTAAAACATATTGTTCCAATTTATGCATGGAGGTATTCTTCTTAGGAAAAAAAAAAAAAGTTGTAACTTTATATCTACAACTCGGAAGCACTTCAAAAGCATGACAGATTATACCTGAGGATTGTTAAATATGATTGAAGTCCAGCAATGCACCTAACAAAGAATGGAAGGGACTGACATCCTGCAAATTCTCACTGAAAAATATGCTCAGAAAACCTTATCCAGAGTCTTTCTATCCCATCTGTTTATCCAAATTTGCAATTGAAATGCTCAAGCTACATTTGAAGAACACAATTTTTGAAGAGACCTAGATAGCTAAAAATATGTAGGAAAGGAATGAATCTGCTCAATGACAAAAACAGAGATGCAATCAGATGGAGCTATGAAGAAAAGTTGATAATGCCAGCTTCCAAAATCTATTTCACTTTCTGTAATATGGCTCATATATCTATGTGTAGAGGTTCCTTAGTATCTCTACAGAAATCATAAGTGGCATGCTTAGCTTCTACAAGGACATTAGGAATATTACAACTTCATCGTTCATTCAATAAGATCAAAGATTACCCTTAAGAAAAGTTATGTAGACTTGTAATCAATCTGTAAAGATACAACTTTGATTCAGAGAAATGGAGCTAGTATTCAGAACTGAGGCCACTGATCATAGAACATTCATCACTGTGCAAAGGGTCAAACAATCATCTCCCCCATCCTAACAGGAAATTATTTTTCATTACAGCACACAGAATAAGCTTCTAAAAACAAACCAGCAGCCCAAACAATAAATTACTTAGCAGCAAATTTTTTTTTTTTCCTCCAACAATAATGATTCCCCTTCTAACTAGTAATTCAATTATTTCTAGTACTCAGTGGGGAATAACTAATACTGTTACTGTGTTATAACTGTGTTATTTGCCAGACCACATTCAAAACACAAATGTGCTTTATTTCTGGAAAAAAAAAAAAAATAAAAAAAAAAAAAAAAAAAAAAAAAAAACCACCACCAACAAAAAAACTATAACTATTTTAAAGATAAAATAAATTCTTTAAAAATAGAGCTGATGTGATTCTATGTAAAGTATATTCCTGTTTTGCAAACCTAAAAATGTATTATTGGTAATTTAAACATACATTTTCATCAAAGAACTGGTAGTGACTAGAATACAATTGACTGCACAGACTTCTTGTCAGGAACAGTTATTTTTGCTGTATAATGCAAATTGGATATGGATAAGGATAGGATAGGTAGAAGTATTTAATAGATTTTTACTGTTCTAATGTGTGCAGCATATCTCAGTGAGAGACTGGAAAGTGAGAAACTTTTCATTTATGAAAAATGAATTCTTGTCAATTACATAAAAATTCTACTAAATAGGTAACATACTCTGATTTGCTATCATTTGTTTTTATTATCATTTATTATTATTAATATTAGTATTAGTATTTTGCACAAATGTTATACTTTGTTCTTATATAAAATATGGTCAAATTATTCTGTAAAGATTGCATTTCATTTAAAATAGTTTGGAAAGAATAAAGACATTATCTGTTATATACAAGAAGATTTTTATTGCCTTCAGTCTCTGAAGCTCATTTTCAAAATCCATTTTTCTCTGATAATAATTCACATGAAATGTAAGTGTATTTTGACATGTGGTCTATTTCTTTTATTTCTTTCACTCTTCATCTAATCTATATTTTTTTTGTATTATTATTATTCTGTTTATTTGAAACAAATAAAAGCAAGCATAGCTTCATTTTTATATTTTTTTTAGCAAACCACAGATTTTTAATATTTACAGTTGAATTTATCATAGATTATTTTCAGTCTATCAGCATTGTTGCAGAGTCAGTTTTTCACTAGTTCCATGAACATACGTACTTTAACAAAATAAAATAGCCTGATCAACAGTTCTCCTGTCACCAGGGAGATCTTTTTAGAAGAATTAAACTCAGTCTCCACTCTGATTCAAGTAAAACATGGACTCGTCAGAAGCTACGAAGATGACCGTAATCCTTTGAGCACTGTATATTATCTATGTCATTTTAGCAATATTTGCTTTATTGCTTGTAAATGTGTGTTTCTGAAGAGGCCTTATTACTACTCTCTGGTGTATTTTGCCTCAGAGAAACAGAGTTCATTAGCGAACACGTCTCATACAGAAATGATCAGTGAAGCACAGTGCATTAACAGCTTCCTTCTTTCATGTTGCCTACCATTTATGTGAAATCCAATTTGGATAATACATTATCGCAAAGAAATCGTGTCTACCTATAATCCTCTCTATTCAGTATTGGCAGTACAAATACAGAATAAACCTGTATGGCATTATGAATTCTGTTTAATATGTAGTGAAACACAAAAGGGCTTTACACAATAAACTCAGATTACCATGTATAAACCACCATGAACATAAAACAAATACTGATATGAAGAGAATACAAAGTGCCGTAATCAGCCATGTCAATATTCCTCAGCTTTCTAACTTTTGTGGATAATATCTACTGGTCACCCTTTCAAATTTTCAAAGTCTGTGTGGGAAAAAATACATAGAGAAACAAATAAACAAACAAACAACAACAAAAACACACACACACACTATTAAATGTTATCTAGTCTTGAAAACACTGAGTCCCAAATGAAAATTGCTTTTGATAAGACGTCCTGAAGGTGCCAGAACAAAACAATTTTAGAAGGGGTTAGGCACCCTGATTGGGTTGGAGGTTGTTGTGTCTGCAGTGACAGACAGTCAGCACAAGCCAAAATGAAACACTGCATAATGTTCTGAGCTAAGGAAATGGACAGTTAAAAATCAATCTCTATCTCACATTCCTAGCTCTGAACCTGAAAATGACGGCTATTATCCAGATTTACATTTTATCCCAGCTAGAATAAAGCCAATAAATCACTGGGCTTTTGGCTGCTCAGATAATTACAATGTGAGTGGATGGTATGAGTTGCACCAAGGGGAGATGCTTTCAGAGGGTTAGGGCACTGAGTGGAAAGAATGACAGTGAAAAATGGGCTTGATTTCCATGTTGAGATGAGAGTTTATGACATGCAAATTATTGAACAGCAACCTACACCAAGAACCACCAGCCCCCCTCATCAAATACCCAGGCAAGTTACCTCTGTGTAGTAGAACATCTTTCCAGAGCAAACAGCTAAGGTGAACAACCGTTTTGTTTAAAGATGGCTGAGGAGGGCAGAGGGAAAAGGTGTGTTTTAATGGTATAATAGAAATATCCCTATGTGTCCTTGCCAGGAGTTATGTCATTATTGTCATGATCTTCAACATAGCTTACCAGTTTGTTCCTGTGAAAACAGAAACACTGATATTTGCTTCATTCTGAGTTATGATTAGTTTAATTCTAATATACTTCTGGTCATAACTGTATATAAGATTACCCAGCAACAAGAAATTCAGCTATACAGACTCGTGGAACATATTTGAATAAAGATTTCATCCAGTAACAATTTCTTTCATTAAATTGCTTGCAGTTATTTGTATTATTCAAAACACAAATCACAGTTCTGTCACACAACAAATGTAGCACACGTGCTTCACGCCTCCTTCCCATCCTGGCTCCCCATCTAAACTGTATCTTCCATGCTGCCCTCCTGCATGAGTCCCCCTTGGGATCCTGACAAAAATGTCGATGAAAGAATTAGCTGATATTTTCTGTATGATTCTCTAATTTATATTTTAAAACTCCAGGATTTTATCATGGTCCTATATAAAAAAGGAAATGTAAATATATGTAAATTTGCAAGAGTACATTTTTTCAATGACTCTGCTACTATCCTTTGATGAACTGCCTAAAAGTGTATGCAAAAAAAAAAAAAAAAGTTAATTTTTTGTTCCTGACAAGTTAAGAAAACTATCTAATATACAGCTGATAATTCATGTAATTGAAATTGTCTTTGGAAGTCACAACAATTAGATGTCCTTATTTTCACAGCTAGGAGACCTTATCACCCGGAGACTATAATTCATTATTATACATTTTTGATTACATATTTCATCAACTTTTTTTTTTATCTTGATGTTTTAATTTTTGTTCTTTACTGCTTTATGCAAGCCCGCATTTTTCTGCTTTTGTAATTAAAAAAAAAATCTGGGAGTGGCTCTGCAGATAAAGCTGTTTATTCTTAACGTATTTCTTCCTGCATTCCAAGGAGAAAGGGAAACATCAAGAACTCTCCAACAGACATTGTAGCAGGCAGCCACTGAACTGCAAAAAAACCCAACAACAACAACAACAAAAAACCACCAAGTTTCTATTTGATGCTGAACACAACATGACAGCAACATCAATTTGTCTGATGATAAAAAAAATAATTGTTTGCAAAACATATCAGACAAAAATCTGCACTAAGGTAAAGTGTATAAAACTTTCCAGTCTACCTAAAATTACCGTTTTTGAATTTGAAAACTTAGTAACTTTGATAGTTGAACCTTGTGTTTCTTTTTATTTCTTGAATATTATTTGTGTTTGTATGTTACATATTACAACTAATACCATAACAAACTTGCAGTATGATGGGGCATTAAGCATGAGGCAAAGGGAAGCATGGTGAGATGGGAAAGGTTACAATACTCCTCTGCAGTGCATGCTTGCACAGAAGGCTGGGCAATATCAGACACCCTGATGGCATCAGTAGGTTAGCACCGTTGTCATTACTGACTAGCTAGTCATGACTGAAAGGACTACCTATGCAATGATCCATGTCCATGTATCCAAAGGAGAAAGAGCCTTTTGTTACACAATTTACATGATTGATTCAGAACTTTTTGTGTTCAAAACAAGCCCACTGTAAATGCCCTTTCAGACTTATACCAGATTTTTAAATATATCTCCCTTCTGTTGGGATATTAAAATGTCTGTATAAAAAGGAGAATGAAAAGCATCAAATGTGAAGGTTCTGCAACTTGATTGCGATTATACTCTCCAAATCTCTTTTTGGTATTTATAAATGAATGAGATCATACTAACCATAAAAGAAGATAATAAAATGTAGCTAGGCTGTAAGGAACTAAGAGAAAGCCACTACAAGAATATGCAATTATGCTATTACAGAACTACTTCAAAATAAAGGAATGATAAAATTGGGAAGAGGAAGGGCCCTTAGATAGGGTGAGAAGGAGTACAGGTTGAAATATAACCAAAAATGGGAGGAAGATAAAATAAGCTGAAAAGAAAGAAAGGATGAAATGCACTGAAACAGGAAGTAATGATAGACTTTAAATATCATGCTGAAGGGCACCTTGCAGCCAGAGCAGGGTAGGCAAATGAAAAGACTGTCCTTGATACTTTTGAGATCTTGTTTGAGTATAGTCGTGATATATTCAGTGCTAAGGCAGATAAGGGATTATAGACATTGGAGAAAAAATGCAGGAAAGGCTGCTTCACCCTTACTCTCATTGAACTTCAAGCAGAAGAAACAGAATAGATGAAAAATGAAAAAACAAAAACAAAAACAAAAACAAAAACAAGAAACACTTGTAGACATTTGTGCATAATATTTGTGCATGAATGAACAATTTCTGTCTCCTTTGTTAGCTACTTTTCTGAAGTATAATATAAGAAAAATAGTGAAAAACAATTTTTCATTTAATGTAATTATAACATAGAATCATGGAATAATTGCTGAAGGGGACTTCAAATGTCCCATGTAGCCCAACTCTCCTCTGAAAACAAGGTCTGTCTAGACCAGGTTGCTCAGTCTTATGCAGTCATATTTTGAATATGATCACAGATGCAGCTTCCACAGCCTCTCTAGGCAACTGGTTCAAACATTTCATTATCCTCATTGTTCAATTCCTCCTTAGTATTTATTCAGAATTTTCTTTCTTTCAACATGTGTCCATTGTCTCTTGTCTTTTCACCTGCACATCCAAATTGAATCTGCCTCCATCTCCTCTACACTTTCTTGTTAGGTAGTCATAGACAGAAATAAGCTCTTGCCTTCACTATCTCTTTTTAAGGCTGAACAGTTCCAGCTCTCTCAGCCCTTCCTAGTAAATTAGGTGTTACAGAACCATAATATCTTGTTGGCCTTTCACTTGACTCATTCCAGTATCAAACCCATTTCTTGAATTGCAAAATCTGCAATTACTAGCTGAATGAGGACTTGTCTTTATACACATGTATGTAATATGACATGAAAACATATTCTCCAGAAAAGATTTCAAAAATCAATGCAGTTTTCACAGCATTAAACCAACCAACAAAGAACCCTATCAAAGATAACTTATTTAAAAAAAAAATCACCTATGAATAAAAGTAGAAACAGTAAAATTAAAAGAAAATGAAATGTATTCTGTATTTCATATTGATTTATTTAATTTCTCATTTAATTTTCTAATTTAATAAGAGATTTTCTTTACAGCTATATTCTTAATTAGCCTACTTTTGCATATAATAATGTTATAATTTTTGTTTTATACATTAACTCAATTGATATGGATATTCTGCGGTCACAAATGTAATATATATTCATTATTAAGAATTTACATCATATGATTAAATTATCAGGACTATTCATAACATTATAGCAGGACATAAGCCCACTTGAGATGTGGGCTCCAAATTCAGTATTTAGGAAAAATTAAAAGGCAAATATTAAAAAAAAAAAATAGCAATAATATAAATTTTCCTCTCCAAATATTTGAAAAAAAATTTAATTTTGAAAGTGCCTTTTCCCTCAGACTTTACCAGTCAATCTGAAGGACTAAAAATGTATGTACTCCAGAGCTGTAGATTATCTTGTACTTTGAGCTAAGTAGTATATTGCTATTAAGCAACTAAGACTCTATTATGTTCAGGAACTGAAAATTCAACATAAATAAAGATTTTTAAAGTAACTATTACCTGCTTTATTTTTAGCATTATGCTAAAAAATATAGTTCAGAAGATTTGGGTTAAAATATTGATATTTCATGAAACTATACCTGGTGTATCAGACAGACATGATAAGCTACCACTGTAAGGTGAGCTAAAACTGCAGGGTATTTAGGATGAATTTGTCTCATCTCACAGGCATTCTTGGTAAGATCAGTTTCCAGTAGCATGAATTGCTGTTAGCAATCCACCTGATTAATATAGAGATCTTGTACATTTTCTCACATCTAGTATTTACTTCACCAAGGTAACCTTTTTAACTTATTATGTTATTATTAAGGTCTTCGCAGAGTTAAAAGCACCAGTTAGACCTTCCTTTAATAATTGCTGCTAAATGATAAAATATGGCAGACAGTTGCAAGCAGCTCATGCAAGAATACTGTCCTAAGGGAAAAAACAAACAAACAAACAAAAAAGGCTGTCTGTCTCTTCCTGATAAAATGTCAGGACAAGCCCAAAGAAACAGAAGTCCGAAAACTAAAATACAATCCAGTTCTTCCTTTTCATCCTAGGTTTGAGCACTAAGATGTCCTAATGAAGGGGGACAAGAAGATGATGCTATACCACTATCTTTTGACCCTGAATCTGTGAACAAGTGATTTACACAGCATTTAGAATAATTCTCCTGAATATTTCATTAACCTTTTCTATGTACACAAAATCCATAGAATTTCAAGACAACTTTTGCCACTTCTCTAGTGCAATCACTCTCCACTTTAAACATAATTGCACTTTGGGCAACTCAAAAAAAAAAAAAAAAAGAAAGAAAGAAAAAAAGAAATGAAATAAAAGTAAACTTATAATCATTGCAAAAATATTTTTTCATCTATGTATTAAATTGCAAAAAATAAAAATAAAAAAGAAAGATTTCTATAAAATCTTTCCAAAGTTATCATTTTCTCTGAATACAAGCTACTTTTTCATATGAAGATGAATTTACTATCACCTTTCAGCACTGTATATGTGCAAGCATCAGAAAAAAATCTTCTTATTACTACTTGTCTAGTTTCTCTATAATTCTCTTGGGAACATGTAACAGCAGAATTTCCTGCTGCATCTAAATAAAGAAATTTTGAACAGCAGTATTCTAGGGTATATATTTTCCTCACATTGAATAAGCAAGAAAAAATCATGGAATTATAATCAATTATTTTGACTACCAATTTCCCTGAGTGTGGTTGAGCTGAGTATGTAATTTGCAGTGAATCATTCATGGGATTAATTTGTCTCCTTCTTTACCTATGGAAAATCCATGAGCCAATCCTAATTTATTTGAATTTATTTCTGTGTAGAACAGAATCCCTCTGAAGCACATGACATTATTTTCACTGAAGACAACAAACTTTCTGCCAGAAGGATTGTACTGAGAAATATGTCACTTAGGCTTTCAAATCCATATGGATTGATCACACACAGTCAAAATTAAAACTCAGTTGTTATAAGATCACCAGTAATTTTATCTACATTAATATGTAAAATTCAACTGAAGCACTCATATGCAAAAAGTTGAATGTGTGCATAAAAATGCACAGGACCAGCACTCACAGTCTGGGCCTTGCAACACTGTGCAATAAAGCATTATTTCTCCTCTGCTCCTTTGCAAATCACTTTCCACCAGGAAAACCGTCTTCAGTTACTGGAACTACCCTTCTATGCATCATTAGATAAATGCCTTTTTAATAAAGAGAATCCAGGTGTACTGGTAAAATACTGTGATTGAGTACCTTTAATGTCCCAGCTTCATTAGACAATGACAGGCTGTCATGCTTTTTTCTTACTTATTCTGCTTGAGTTGCCAGCCTTTTCCTGTGGTTATTAATGATGACAGATCATTTATTACTCTATGAGAATACAAATACATTTCCATCACTGTCTTATACATTTTCCCAAACCCACAGGTTGTTAATGTCGAACCCTACATTCACGCCTGAAAAAAAGATGTATACCTATACTTTTTCCTTGTATCTGGAACACACTGTGTAAGTGTATGTTTCAGAAATACTTCTTTTTGAATATATTTAAAGATTTGATACATACCTTATTGATAGACAGTAGTAAACTACAATTTCACCTCTTTGTTCACATTGAGCTAGGCTTGTTGCATTTGACTTTTCTACTGGGATTAAATACATGGACATGTGAATAAAAAGTCTTATTCAGAGCAATGTTACTCGTTGGCCAATGATTTTTAGTGGGGTATTCCTATTTATAGAAAATAAACCTTCACCATTTTGTCTGCAATGTTATTCATTAATCTTTGTGAGTACTGTTTCAGTAATGAGTGGCAAATCTGAAATTTGAAGAAGATAATTTCAGTTAGGAGGGATATTATGTGTTTTCTTTACAATAAGGATAATGTTAGTTTGGGATATTGAAATCTAAACCATCTACTCCAGGACACAGTGCTGTGGTTTAACCCAGCAGGCAGCTAAGCACCACACAGCCACTCATTTCACACATCCACACCCTGCCCTGCCCCGTAGGATGGGAGAGAGAAACAAACAAATAAAAAAGGGCAAAAACTCATGGGTTGAGATAAAGACAATTTAATAGGAAATAAAATTATTATTATTAACAATAATAATAATAAAAGAATATAAAAAGCAAGTGATGCACAATGAAATTGCTCACCACTAACTGACCAATGCCCAGCCAGTCTCTGAGCAGCAGCCCCCCCAGTTCTATTGCTCAGCATGATGCCACATNGTGCTGTGGTTTAACCCAGCAGGCAGCTAAGCACCACACAGCCACTCATTTCACACATCCACACCCTGCCCTGCCCCGTAGGATGGGAGAGAGAAACAAACAAATAAAAAAGGGCAAAAACTCATGGGTTGAGATAAAGACAATTTAATAGGAAATAAAATTATTATTATTAACAATAATAATAATAAAAGAATATAAAAAGCAAGTGATGCACAATGAAATTGCTCACCACTAACTGACCAATGCCCAGCCAGTCTCTGAGCAGCAGCCCCCCCAGTTCTATTGCTCAGCATGATGCCACATGGTATGGGACATCCCTTTGGCCAGCCTGGGTCAACTCTCCTGGTTCTGTCCCCTCCCAGCTCCTTGTGCACCCCCAGCTTCCTTGCTGGCAGGGCAGCACGAGAAGCTGAAAAGTCCTTGGTTCTGTGTAAGCACTACTCTGCAACAACTAAAACATTGGTGTGTTAACAACATTCTGCTCATCCTAAATCCAAAACACAACACCATCCCAGCTACTAGGAAGAAAATTAACTCTATGCCAGCTGAAACCAGAACACAGAGCAATTACTATTCCATAAACCAAAATAGTTGGTGAAGTAGTGACAGGTAATACTGATAGATTTGGAAAGTTTTTCATCACCAAATGAAAGTGACATCCCAGTTTTTAACATTTAAGAGTAATGAATAGCATAACTAGCCTGTCAGACTGCAGCATCTTCAAAACAGTTCTACACAGGGAGCTGGGCTGAATATGTAAAATTCTGAAATTTAATATTTTTAACCTCTGAGTTTTCTCACTGTTCTCAGAAGAATCTTTAGTGGTTTTCATATGATATCAAGTATGACATGCTATGCAATAAAGAGGAATAACCTATTATACATAAAGCTGGAGTTAATCAGATGTATATAAATTTTATATAAACCTGTGGAGAAAAAGATGAAATGCACCTTAATCTGATGACTAATTTTGCTTTTGTTAGAGTCAGTATACTATTTCTTTTCAGTTGTGGAAGTTAGTTTCCAAGATTCAGATTAGATGTTTGCTTGTTTTGAGACTAAATATGATGTATACCTAGAAACAATTCAGTGTGTGGCTATATTGATTAGGCTTCTGAGCTGTGGTTCTTGCTCTTAATGCTATGAAATTATCTTCATATGGAATGGTGGCAGCAACTCTTGTCTCTTCTCCACCTACAGATTAAAAAGGAAAAATACTGTGCATGTGCAATGAACTCTGCTTTGAATAACCTTACACTACTTGGAAGTCACTGCTGGTATCTCCTCCATCCATTGAAGGGGGATGTGAGAAAAAACACTCCCATTGCTGCCATTTGTGGCTGCCTCTATTAAGGCCACAACTGCTTATGCATGAACAACAAACCAGCCAAAGCTTACTGCATCTGCCTCTCTGCCTGATGATGTGAGGTTGAATACTCTTGCAATCAATAATCAGAGTAAAGTTTTGAACAAAAGAATGAATTAATTCTTCTGCTATGGAATATCCTCCAAGTCTCTAAACTCTTCAGTGTTAATATTAAGCATCTTACATCATTGTATTTCACAAAAAAAAAAAAAAAAAAAAAAAAAAAAAAATCTATTTCACTCAGTTTGTCCACAGCTCTCCTGAAGCAACCTCCACAGAAAGTCTGCAATGACCAAAAAAGAAAGTCCTGATGGTCTAGTGTGTAGCTGGCACTTTATTTTACTATTAATTAATAAAGCACAACAACTTAATCTCTGTGACACACTTGCCAAGTTAAATGTATGCTTTTAATTCCGACACCTGCTGAAATCATTGCTCCTTTGCCTTGTGAAAATAACAACTGATTTATCATGCAGGAGAAAGTTGGAATCGTTAACAGCCTGATTAACTGTCATATATGTATATATGTTACTTCCAAGAAATGTACTACAAATATTACAGATCTGTAAAACTTTCTTTAAATAATCAAGAACAAAGTCCCACAAAGCAGAGGTAGAGAAATATACATCTAGAGTTTTTATATTTTGTTTTTATTAAAGGCAGCAGTGTTTTTTATATTCTGAACTTACGTGTCATAAGTGCTTGGAGACAAATAGGCATCAGTAACAAATTTAATTGCTGTTTCAAACTGATTTCATTTTCAGAAAACAAGAATCACTTCTGCAATTTCTATTTATTTGAAAAGCCACCTGCCTGATGAATCTGCACAATGAAAAAGCTTCATAAGATATTATCCTATTCCTTTTCATAAAAATAGAAAATTGTTTTGCTTTCCTTAAACATTCCTTAGGAATCCTTAGCACTGTGTCTTAAAGAATATCTTCTATTTATAGTAGAATTAATGAAGCCTAGTTTCCTGTGGAATGGCATCCTTTATCACTATAGGTTCTAGAACAATATGATGGCTTTCTTCTTCTGACTCATTTCTCTTTATTGCATTTCTAATTCCCTCTCAAATCCCCTTCCACCCTCCATTTGCAGCCCTCACAGTATCCTCACCTTGATCTCATGACTTCTGGGCAAGCAATAAACCTGGGCAGGGACTGATTAGGAGGCACTGCACTCCATTGCCAACAGATATATGCTTATAGATCAACCTATAGTCCAAGAAGACAGAGTATGATTGATCTTGTATTACTGTTGTTTCCTCAGTGAGGGCATGAATTTCAGTTTCCTTCCTCTATCCAGCCAGTAAATGAAACTTTCTACCCTTTAGACTCCTGCTTCTCTGAAGTACAGGATTCAAATTTGCCGTTAAGTTCAAAAGTTATGTACAGAAACTGACAGATAATACAGTAAAACCTAATTTCCTTGTGAAAATCAGGTAAAATTGATGAGTTTATATATTCCATGTATTTTTTTAAAAATTCTTGAAGAACTATATTCTACCCTTTTGTCCAGAAAGACATTCTTTATTGTTCCATGAATGTTGATTTCTCTTCTTCAGTCAATAGCTCAAAATAAATGAAATTTACATCCTTGATTCCTAGTCTAATCATTTGGATGTCCTCCTGTGGGAGCTATGTGGTTCAAATCATTTAAAACTGAGGAGAAAACTGTATCCTTAGCCCCAATGAGTTTAAAAACTATTTTCAGTGAGCTTCATGATAAAACAATTTCTTAGAACACTTTTCCACACCACCTGAATTGCATTTACCATTCATTTTTCAAATAATGTCAGAGTAAAATTTTGTCCTTGTCATCTAGACCTTCTGTGCAAACACACCTGGCTAAAATTTGATCTTTTTTGAGTAACCATTACAGTTGTTTCTTTTCCATAAGTGAAACCAAGCTCACCATGTTTTTCATCTCCTCATTTTTTTTTTCTTTTACTCAATACTCCCTTTAAGTTTGGAATGGTTTCCTCAAGTCCATGTGCTCATAAACTTTTCCTGATTCACTTAAATTCCCCCTAAAAACTCACTTTGGTAATAATATACATGAAAAGTAAAGAGTGTTACTTATATGGTTAAGGTACAATATTAATCTCTCTCTTAAAATGAATGGGTCTTTGACTTCTTTTACTTAGTTAAAGAATCATCACCTTTTAATTTTCAGACTCATTTGGGCTTTTGAGTCCCCTAAAGATACTTTAGATCAAAAGTCCTGATTGTGTAAAGAGTTGGTTCAGAAATAAAATATTTTGTGGTTTGTAGCTTATAGGTCAGTTATGTCTGCCTTCCACCTGTATCTATACTAATAACTCACCCTTTGTTTGTTCTTGCTAAACCTTCTTTGTATGACTAAGAGAAACAAGTGCTGTTGTTGTTAAAGATTTTCTTGCATCCTTCTCTTATTTCCAAAGGAAGAGGCTTTGATTTTGCTGTCCTTTACCTGACTTGTTATATTCTGTAGGATTTAAAAACATCAGTAGAAGTAGCATGCATATTCAGAGAAGAATCCAAGATGTAGTTTATGAATGGGAATAGCTCTGACTTCAAAATCAAAGGTGAAGTGAGGTTTCAGATAAAATTCTTTGCCGTATTGGGTCAACCTCAAAGGGGTAGAAGGGTTTTTGCTCATGAGGTAGCAGGGCTGACTGAAAGATCTTTAAACTAGATTTGAAGGGGAAAAGAGATAAAACTAGGCTTGCTAGTAATAACCTATGGGACAGCATGCCAAAGTTTGAGGGACTGTGTGCTAGCGAGATAATTCAGTCTGGTCCACATGGTGCTGGGTACATTGGAGCACCTTTGAAATATTTTTACACCAATGCACATAACATGAGGAAGAAGCAAGAGGAGCTAGAAGCCTTGGCGGTCTTAGAGCTATTATGTCACCAGCATAAGTGAAACTTGGTGGGAAGAGTTCTGTGACTGGTATGTTGTGATGGGTGGCTATAGGCTCTTCAAGAGGGACTGACAAGACAGGCAAGGGGTGGAGCTGGATGTTATGGAGGGCATTGAATTTTGTGGAGCTTGCAGTTGGTGATGACATGGTTGAGAGCCTCTGGGTAAGGATTAAGGGAAAAGCAAATAAAGTGGATGTCATTGTGGGAATCTACTATAGACCACCCAACCCAGGATGGTGACACTGATGAATTAATCTATAGGGAATTAAGGAATATCTCTAGATCAGTTACCCTTGTCCTTATGGGTGACTTCAACTTCCCAGACATAAATTGGAATACCACACAGCCAATATAAACAGGTCCAGGAAATTCCTAAAGCATGTTGGAGATAAGTTCTTGGTTCAGGCACTAAGGGAACCAACTAGGAAATGTTCCCTCCTAGATTTGTTGTTTATAAACAGAGAGGGTCTCATGGGTCAAGTGGTAATTGATGGCCATCTCGGCCATAATGACCATGAAGCAGTCGAGTCTAAAATCTTTGGTGACAGAAGGAAAGCTGCCAGCAAAAGTTCGACCCTGGATATGGGGAGAGCAGACTTCAGACTGCTTAGGGCACTAGTTAGCAAGGTCACTGGGAAAACTGCTTTTTGAAGGTCTTGAGCTCCATCTGCTGGTCACTTTTTAAAAGCCATCTCTTAAGAGAGCAGGAGTGGGTGATTCCAAAATGTCAGAAGTCAAGCAGTCAGGGCAGAAGGCCTGCTTGGTTGAGGAGGGATCTTCTGGAGCTTAGGTGGAAAAAGGAAGCGCGTGACCTCTGGAAGCGAAGTCAAGTGACATGGGAGGATTACAGAGGTGCTGTTTGCCTTTGTAGGGATGTGGTGGTTTTACCCTGATGGGCAGCTGAACTCCACCACAACTGCTCTCTCACTCCCCCTCCTCAAAGGAAGAGGGGGAGAAAAAAAAACCTCACAGGTTGAGATAAGGATAGTTTAATTAGAGAAGAGGAAGAAAAAAACAACAAATATATGTATATATACAAGCAAAGCCTGTGCGCAAGCACAGAGGAAAAGAGAAAACAAGTGATTCTCCCACCAACGAGCGATGCCCGGCCACGTCCTGGGATGCAGAGCCTCAGTACCCACAGTGGTTGATCGGAAGGACAGACGTCTTGACCAGACAGACCCCCCCCTTCTCCTTCCCTTTCCCAGCTTTTATTACTGAGTGTGACATCATATGGTATGGAATATCCCTTTGGTTGGTTTAGGTCAGCTGCCCTGGTGATGTCCCCTCCCCACTTCTTGCCCACCCCCACCTACTGGCTTTGGGGGGTTGGAGAGAGTCCTGGTGCTGTGCCAGCACTGCTCGGCAGTAGCCAAAACATTGGTGTGATACCAGCGCTGTTCTAGCTACAAGGGCTGCTGCAGGGAAAGTTAACTCTATCCCAGCCAGACCCAGTACAAGGGAGAAAATTCGTGTGGCAAAAAATCAATTAGAGTTGAAGGTGTCCAGTGTTGTGGACAGGACAACAAAAAGTGCTGTTTTAAAGTAAGTTAAAAGCAAAAGGAGGACCAGAGATACCATTAGTCCATAACTTGGTGAGGTTGGTCACCTCACAAATAGGGACCTAGACAAAGAAAAGACATTTAATGCCTTTTTTGCCTCCATCTTTAACACTGATGATGGGCTTTGGGACCCCTGGAGCCCTGAGTTGGAGGACCATGACTGCAGGAGACCTTATCACAGCCTCCGGCTTCCTTACAAGATGGAGTAGAGGCACTGATCTCTTCTCTTTGGTGATGAGCAATAGGAACTGAGGGAATGGCATGAAGTTGCATTGGGGAGGTTCAGGTTGGATATCAGGAAAATGTTCTTCAACAAGAGTGTGGTCAGGCACTGGAACAGGCTCCCCAGGGAAGTGGTCACCGCATCAAGCCTGCCGGAGTTCAAGAATCATTTGACAACGCTCTCAGACATATGGTTTAATTTTTTGGTAGCCCCATGTGTAGCCAGAAGTTGGACTCGATGATCCTTTTGGGTCTCTTCCAACTCGGGATATTCTATGATTCTATGATTCTATCCTGACTCTAGCACATCGAGTTAATGAATTGCCAGGACACTGTGGGTAAGACTATATAAATAAGTTATTACAAGGTAAAAGAGAACAATGGTTTTACTTAATCTGCTATCATGTGCTTCACACATTTTTAATTTATTGCAAAAATAAATAAATAAGTCACTCAACTGACAGTGATGCCAAAATCAACCAAGGTGATAGCTTGCAAAGGGTTGTTGTCATATTCCATTTTACTTTTTTTTTTTTTTTTACATGTCCACACATTGTTTAAGGAACATAGCTGGCTAACACTTGTCTTGAATAACAGAATAGGATGTGTCACTTGTAAATGTGTGAGTTCTTTAATGTGCCTGCTCCTCAGTGGCATTTTGGCGATTTATGATACTATATATCATCCATTATCTTTGTAAGCCTGCAGACATTTCTGTGCATGGCAGATCTAGAACTTGTGTAATTTTTCTCGTTTCATAGGTTTGCACTCATGAATGAAGTGATAAAAAGAAGCCTTTGTGACTTCAAGGTTCTTTTAACTAGAGTCATGCATGGCTTTGTTCACTTTACTGAGTGTGGCACCATGCAACAAATGGGCAGTGAAAACTCACCTGTGTTTTTATTTACCCATAAACCATGCAAAAATGAAAGGGGAAAAAAAAAAAAAAAGGAAAAGAAAGAAAAATAAACTTCCTCTGAAATCAGAGGAATCAGGATGGTGTAATAGATACAAGGATTACCAGTTTAAGGTTTGTATAATGGGTACAGAGCTTAGGATGACACAGGGTGATCCAGTAAGAGTCCAAGGTCTAAAATTTTGACAAGAACTATTTCCTGTGACTTGTGACCACATTCTTTCATAAATGTACACCTTTGGGTGGTGATCAGATGTGATAAAGTTCCATAACTTCCTTATGTTATGGAACATAACATAATGTTATGCCTTATGTTATGTTAGGCCAGAAAGGGGCCTACAGAAAGTATATTTGTTGTACAATCAATTTACAGCTAAGATTTCTGATATTATACCCATGTGAAAGGAAATAACTTTATCTGCTCATTCTTTCTTTGAATTGCTTGAAGTTTAAGAGAATATTTCTTTATTTTTATTGAGCATTACCCAAAAATATATGTGATTTTCAGCTTTAATTTTAGAGGCAGTATATTTAGAAGTCTATAAATAAATATTGAAATTTTGTCAAGAAGTTCAAAATATAGGCTAACCTTCAGAATGTCCCAACAAAGTGCATATAAATACTATCTCAGAAATAAAGTTCTTAATTTGATTCATTAATTATAACAATAAAAAATTACAGCAAGACATTAAATTTCTGACACTCTAATTTCAGGGACATTTTGTTCACCAGTATGGAATTCTTGCTGTTGGATAGAGATAATACTCTCCAGAGAGAACAGTTGATCTTCTCTAATTGAATTTAGCTTCTAGAAGGAAAGCATAAAAGATTAAGTGAGAGAAGGGAAAGACTATATTTCAAACACATTTGAATAGTACGAAAAAGCTATATTGCTCTAAACTAATATTGGTAAGCAAAGAACTCTATTTCCTATAACATGATTTCAAATTTAAATCATAATTGAATTCACTGTCATGGCTCAGGCCATTTATGCAGAAGGGAAAACAAGAGAAGAAAGAGCATATCCTGTGAGTATGACTACAGGAAATATCCAGTAAAACTTGTTTTCCAGATTCCATACTGTGGAATCTCCCAATTCAATATTGAAACAACAAATGAATTGATTGATGTTTTAATTCTCAATGTAGGCTTTCTTTCAGAAGATGTAGGAATTAAAGAATGCCAGTTAAAAATACTTTAATGTCCTGTCCTTACTTGCTGTAAGGTCATTTCTGGGAAATACTCAACATTCTCACTGGAAGCAATCATCTTTGACATACTGCAATGTGCAAAAGATCAGAATATGACATATTGAATAATTAAAGCTTAGATGTGCAAATAAAAATAATCTCTTCTCTCTTAACTCTTTTTTTTTTTATCTGAAATATTTATTTTACCTATTTTTTTCCAGTGTGTGATTTTTTTGTTTTGAAAATAGTTGCTTTTACTATATAGAAATACTTTTTTATATTCTTTATGCCATGTTGTCACAGCTACTGCCTACAATATCTAAGAAATAAAATGAGCTTGGCTAGATCTATTAAAGGTGAAATTTAAAGCCCTACTTCCCCCTACTTAAAATTAGCATTAGCTGATCATCAAGATCAGATGGACTAGCTGGACTGAAAAGTTTCTTAGATGTCTGAATGCTTTCTCACAAGATACAGGTCTTCCTCAGCCTGAGGTGAGAAGCATTTAACAAGCTGTTATTTAGATGTAGGAAGGAAATATCTGAAGAGGATCAGTCTCTGTGTATGATAAAATATGTTCGTCATTTCCCACTTATGGAAGGAGGTAGAACCTAAAGCTTCCACTTTCCAAGAGAATGTTCTAACTGCAATTCATTAAGGCAACATTTTTCTCCATACTTGTTTTCATAATTCTAACTATACAAAAAANAACAATATGTAGTAGGAGGGAATATTTTGAAAGAAGAACCTGTGTTCAAGGGACCACCTTGAACTGAAATCATACTGATCATACATTTTCCACTGAAATCATACACAAAGTATATAAAAAACGAGCATCAGAGTCCAGGATTTCT
This sequence comes from Anseranas semipalmata, assembly GCA_013399115.1. Taxonomy (NCBI): domain Eukaryota; kingdom Metazoa; phylum Chordata; class Aves; order Anseriformes; family Anseranatidae; genus Anseranas; species Anseranas semipalmata. The sequence continues at coordinate 23,285 of VXAA01000607.1, forward strand.
TCTTCCACCTTTTCCATTTGTCAGATGTTACTACAGGGTCAGGAAACATATGAAAAGTGAAGGGCCAAACTGAACTGAATTGTCATGATCTAGATGCTAGCCAGGAGACATGGAAGGAAAGGAAGGTGTCAAAGCCATGTTAAGGGATGATGGTGGTTAGATTTCCAGTTCCCAGTGTGAACCTTTGTTTGGGACCTCTCATAATGTGGATCTGGAGAGGATGCAACAGCAAGTAGATTACAAGCTTAAGCTTCACTGTTATGACAGAAACGATCAGTGAATCTCAGCTTGATAGAAACTCACCCCCATGGACATCTGGTGGTGCATATCTGTTAAAGTTGCATACTGTTAAAGTTTAGGACTAAGCATGTGAAAAAAAAGATTTTAAGGGGAGCATTTGGAAAAAATATTTTGGTTTTACACTTAGATTTTTTTTCTGATGTCTAGTTCCCTAGAATCTAGACTCTGTGCTTAGAACAAAATTGGGCATTTTGTTTAAAAAAAAAAAAAGTTGGTGCCATGCAATTCTGTAGCACATCATTTCTCTCTTTACTGTCACTCATTCTGCTTTCTTGCTTTCTTTCTCTTTCTGCTTCTTACCTACTTGCCTTATCCTCTGTGATTAGTGACATTTTAACATCCTTTAAAAGTCCCATTTACATTATACAAAATTACCACCTTGGAAGTAGATATCAGAAAAACCATAGCTCCAACATGGTTAAAACATTGCCTGATCTTATGAACGCTCTATTAATAAATGCTACTGGGGAAACACCAAGCAGTGTCAGAGCACTTATATATATGTATATTTCAGCCAGAGTAGATGCTTCTTGTAGTAGAGAAGGAAACTAAAACAGTATTATAATGAATGCAAGAATTTCCTTTTCCTGGTGAAAAGTATCGAGTCCCTCAGAACCAGTGCAACAAAAATCTGTCTGGTGCACTGCATATCAAATGCTTTCAGGGCATGGTTTTAGAGTGAAGATATATTAACAGCTCTGTGGTTAGGTTCATTTGTATGTCTCAGGTAGACATCCTTAGAAATTTTCCTTATAATTCCAATGATACTGATGGGCTTTAAGCATTGAAAATAAATAACAGTGTTTTCAGTGCTGGAATTCAATCCCTCAAGTCTCAAATATTTTTCCTTTGTTTACACAATTTTTAAGCAGTTCTGCACATTGCATAACTGCTTCCTAACAAGCTGTTGCCCTGCCAGGAAGTGAATGACAAGCTTGTGCCTCAGTACACTGTATTCTGAAAAAAATGCAAAGATTTTCCAACCAAGCTGAAATGAGAATCAAAATAAATGATAAAGTCCATGTCACAATTTTTAACAAGTGTGACTGTATTTCCTTGGAATCTTTTTTTTTTTTTTNTTTTTTTTTTTTTTTTTTTTTTTGTCCTGTGGAAGTGCAACATTTTGTGTCTAGTGTGAGCTCCATTTGACTTACTTCAAAGCTGTAAAGTTGTTGTCCAACTGAGAGCACACACTGAGTTGTTTAATGAGGATGGAAGCCAGTAAGGGCAGTTAGGAAATTTCAGTTGTGTGCAGTATACACAATATCTTTCTTCAGACAACCAGTTTTCAGAGCATATAATGAACTCCCTTTGAAAACCTGAGAGTACCTGTCCAATTACTTGCAAATGGAAGAACTATTAATTATGGTGGTTTTTGTGCTTGACTTTTTACTATTAAATGAAACAACTAACAAAATTAGTACTGATTTTAAAGGTGTGGAAAGGTTTAAAACTGTATCTCTCGGTAAACTATTATTTTACATAAACACTTCCTTGTCTAAGGTCTCAACCAAACCAACCAGACCTTATCTTCCACTTTTGGCTAGGAAGGAGAAAGGACCAAGTATAAGAAAAAGCTCACTTTAAAATTTAAACAAATGTCTTTTGCATTATAATAAAAGTTGGCGGTCTTTGTACTAGTTCCCAGATATTTCCTGCCTTTCACTCACTTTTTCCTCTTTGCTAGATTGTACCTTCTCCTCACCCTTTATATTATCAAGATTTTTCCAAAGGGGCAATATTAATCTGACTGACAGAATCCATAAAGAATAGCTCTCTTTGTAATACATCTTGACAGTAACCCTAGTATTCTACTCAGCATCATATTCTGCATGTTGAGATAGTAATAACCAAATTATTTTTTGAGCCTCACAGAATCCAAAGAGTGTTCTTTCAGCTTGGATCTGTCTCTTACTTTCCTAGGAGATAAATCAGGAAGCTTTACAATAAGAGTATCGCTTTTTTGCTTCCCCTTTACTGGCTGACAAGTAGAAAGGAGAAAAAAGGATCTTTTTTACTTGATTCTTAGCCACAATTAGAAGAAAGTCAGTTGGTCACTACATACCTTTAAAGGACGGGATGTTTTCCCCCTTGTTTGCCTGTATATACCTTTAACTGGAAATAGATTAGTCCCATAGCATCATTTTTTTTCTTTCCCATTTCAGTTGTTTTTAGTGAGTAAACTATTAGTAGTTTATCCTAATGATGAAAAGGGAAAAGGTTCCTAAAAGCCACAGAAAAAAAAAGAAAGAGAAAACTAGTGAAGTCCACTGTTAGTCTCCAATTCACTATAGAGCTGTATAGAAGCACATTAGCCAAAGAGGTGTTTTATTATTATTATTGCTATTGCTATTGTTACTGTTATTGCTATTATTATTTTATTGAAATGATCAGCAATAAAACAAAAAAAAGAACAACATGGCTGTGCACATTTCACACAATCACTGTTTCTAGTTGCCTTCCAACAGACCAAGGGAATCCAGTGCTACTGTAATTCCTCCGTCTTTGCAAATTCTAAGACTATAGTGTAGTATTGAAGGGAGGAATTGAACTGAACAGGAAAATTAAAGGTTAAGTCTTGGGGATATTTTAAAGTCCAAATGAGATTGCATGACAACAGATAGAAATAAATGATATTTTGTTTTCTTCAGGCTGTGATGTCAAATTGAACTCTGCGGAAAGAAATACCATGATAGTAAGAAACCACATTCAAATAACAAAGAAGTATATTCCTTAAGCAACATAATCTTCCAAAGAAATTACACTGGCAAACTGTTTTTGCAGCACTTCAATTGCTTTATCAGGTGAATACGTAATTCCTGTGTTTTCTGATAGTTGGAGGGAAACAGATGGCATAAATGAGATTCATTTCACTTTACAGTGACCTTTCAATGGACAACATAGGACATCCATCTGCCAGCCAGTCCTTAAATCCCTGCATCACATCTGAAACATACAGGTATAATCCCATAAATATTTCATTACTACTTACAAGGAAGAAATGTCAGTTTTGAATTAAAACGCATCCAGATAACACCAGGAAATTTTACGATATGGATGAAGAAAAGCCAGTTATAATACAAGAAAAAACATGCAAATAGTCTGTTCTTTCCTGAAAATGGGCTGTCAGCAAAGCCAATTTTTTAAACTGAATGTATACAGTTTATTTCCATTCCTAACCTTTTTCTGAACTTTCTGCTCATGACAGTAAGAGATATATTAGACTCCTGGAATGACAACACATACCCCTAGTTAGTTTCATTTGATTTCCCCAAGTGTTTCTGTGGGCCACACAAAGTGTTTTCTTTTATTCTCCTGTGTTGTAGTGGTGGGTGGATGGGTAGACCAGAAAGGTGGTTCTTCAGTAAAGGCCACAAGAAAGAATATTTATTGCAAATAACATCAAAAAATCTTCCTCCTCCCTTTTCTGCTACTGCCAAACGACCAGTACTCTTCTGTCACTTCTTCCTTTGCTCTTTCTGGTTTTATTTCCCTGGGCTTTATTTTGTGATTTGTGGGTTGAGAGGAGGCTTGTATGCATGAGCTTCCTCTTTTGTTGCCAAGAACATTTAAAGCACATCTACAAAAATGAATCTTGACAACTGCATGCTAGCTTCACCAGCACTGAGACAGTGAGTATAATCCAGGCTGCCCCTCAGATACAGAAGCAAAACAAATGCAGGTATACTTATATCACTGAAACTGGTGAATGGCCCCTCAGCTCTGTGTACATGCAGACCTAGAATGTGACCACACAAGCATACCATTCCTTAGTCATTTTAGCTGTGCTTTACTTCACCTGTTTTACTTACGGTTCTTTTTTTCTTGATTATGGACAGTCTATTTGTGTTAAAATCACAGGCATCTAAAGTGTCTTCAACACCAGCTGGCATTTTTCAATCTCTTTTTTTGTTGTTGTTGTTGTTGTTTGTAGCTTTGGTGTCTCATGGGTTGTTTCTTTCTTTCTTTATTTTTCTATGGAATTATCCATTTTTTTTCTCTTCCTCAGTCATTTTCAGCAGATGAACTCTCAGATCATAACAAAAAATTGTATAGATTTACCATCTTGTACTTTTAATGGTGGCATTTATTTCCAGTTTTAGAATTCCATTCCTTAAGGTGTCCCAGTTCTTTCTGATTTTCCTGAATTGATAATCCTTCCTGGTATTATCATCAGTACATTTTATGAGCATGCATATTTTTCAAGTCATGGTCATTTTTGAAAATATAACAATATAAAATTGAGTATCCTATCCTTTTAGTGTTAATTGCTACTCCCTCCCCTTTGGCCAGTTCCTGAACTAATTTACTATTTTGTAGTAATTCCTTTTTCTGCATCCTATGTGTGGTGGGTTAATCTTGGCTGGCTACCAGATGCCTATCACCTTCTCACTCTCCGTCCTCAGCAGGACAGGGGAAGAAAATACAATGAAAATAGTCATGGGTTGAGATAAGGGCAGGGAGATCATTCACCAGTTACCATCATGGGCAAAACAGATTCAGCATAAGGGAGATTAATGTAATTTATTGCCAATTAATAAGAGTAGGATAGTAATAAATAAATAAATAAATAAATAATAAATAGATAGATAGATAGATAGATAGATAGATAGATAAATAAATAAAAGACCTAAACACTTTCCTTTCATCTCCCACCTTCTTCCCAGGCTCAGCTTCACTCCCAACTCTTCAACCTCCTTGAGTGGCAGAGGGGGATGGGGAATGGGGGCTGTGGTGAGTTTATAACTCTTCATCTCCCTCACTCCCTCCTCACTCTCTTCTGCTCTGGCACGGGGTTCGTTCCATGGAACGCAGTCCTTCACAACTTGCTCCAGTGTGTGTCCTTCCCATGGGCTGCAGGGGAACTCCTGCTCCAGCACCTGGAGCACCCCCTCCCACAACTTCTTCACTGACCTTGGTGTCTGCAGGGCTGTTTCTCTCACCTTTTCTCACTCATCTCTCCCTCACAATTACCACACAGTGGTATTTTTAACCTTTCTTAGATTTATTAACAGAGAGGCACAACCAGCATGGCTGAAGGGCTCAGATTTGTTCGGCAGTGAGTCCCTTTTGGAACCATCAAGGGGTCCAACACAGAGGCAACTCTTGGCCTCTTCTCACAGCCCTGCAGCACCCCTGCTACTAAAACTTGCTACCTAAATGCAATACAGCAAGTTTCTTTAAAAGAACCATATCAAATAATTTAATAAAATATTTTAGTGAACTCCAGGCAGATAAAATATATATTTCCTTTTTCTAGAAAATCACTTTATTAAAGGAAGACATCAGTTTATTTCAGTTTAATCTATGTAAAACTGTTGCATTTAACTTTCTTTTCCATTTACATAAATATCTTTTGTTATTCTTTATTCTCATTCCAGCCTGCTATTCCATGTTTACATACACTTGAGATCATACTACTGTGTTTTATCTCAGTCTTTCTCTTTGTTCTTCTTCCCCTCCTTCTCTATTCAAAAGAAATGTTGCACTCACCATTTCCAGTTATGAAGTATCACCCTACCGTTGACAGATTTATTAAAGATAGCTACTATCAGACCTGAACTTTCATTTGACAGCTCTGGTACAAAGCTTATCTGGGCTCCCTGCTCTGAGTGCACTAAGCAATGCAAGCTTCGTTTCCACCTCTGTTGTTATTTCTGTTTCCTTGCCTCTGTTCTCATGAGCCTTCCTGTCATTCTCCTACATTCAGTATCATCATTTTTATCAGAAAATGTGGCAAAATTCAGTTTGGGAGCCACCTTTAGCTTTTATCCATATTCCATTCTCCCTCCTTTTTCTCTGTTATTTATGTGGTCAAAGAATCTTTTGTTATTTGTTGAAACATTCTTTGGATACCATGATGATAAAAGTAAAGAGATATAAAAGAGATTAGGTGGATTAGAAAGACAGATTTCTTGATGTCAGAACTATGCTTATGTTCATTTCTTCTCCCTGGTGCTAGTAAAAAAGGATCAGACTCTCAGAGAGAAAAGAAAGGCCTTTTCTGTAGCCTTAATTTAGCACTGAATGTGAACACAGAATGTGATTGAATAAAGCAGTGCAAAATACAAAACCTTGGGCTCATGTGAATTGAACAGTCAGCCCACCACAAACATAGCATGAGTTTGAGAATAATTACTTTTCTGCAGAGAAGCATCTGCTCATTTTGAAGCAAGTGGGGGTGATGCTGTGAATGATGTTAAACATTAAAAGCTACTATCAGTTGAAGTTTCATAATGTTTCATAACCTCAGGCAGCCACCCTTTTCTTTGTGCCAGCAGCTCTTATCTTA
>VXAA01000607.1:38436-48524 GCA_013399115.1 Anseranas semipalmata
CTTCTCCTTCTCCTTCTCTTCCTCTTCCTCTTCCTCTTCCTCTTCCTCTTCCTCTTCCTCTTCCTTTTCCTCTTTCCTTTTCTCTGAATTACTGCTTCTTTCAACAAGTTGAAACATTATTATGTAAGATGAAGGTTTGACTGACTCCTGAGATAGATTCTGAATCCTAAGAGATACAATTTCTGATTTTCTAATTATTATTATTAATGGAAATTCTTGTATCCAGAGGTGACTGGCGGTAGTCATTATTGCCCAGCTGGCAAACTGATGTCTCATCAGCAAAATTTATTTTCTTAATGTAATGTTCAGTAAGTTAGAAAAAAAAAAAGGATTGTGTATATCATTTGTTCCCACTGCTTAAAAGGCTCAAGTGTGTCCTCAAGCCCTCTATCCAATAGCTATGTTAAGATCCACCTTAGCATAAACACAAGAATGAAGATAGAAGATGGTACACAAGACAATACTACCTCCAGGTTAGGGAGATGCAGTGGAGCACATTTGCATCGTGCTGTAGGACTGAGAAAGAAATATCTGACTTTTGGACCATAAATTCTTTCAGGCAACTGCTTTATATGTGCTGTTTTTATCAAGTTCTATTTCAGCTGGTGTTTTGAAGAATAGAATAGAATAGAATAGAATAGAATAGAATAGAATAGAATAGAATAGAATAGAATAGAATAGAATAGAATAGAATAGAATAGAATAGAAAGTTCTGCTATTTAGAACAATGCAGCACCAAGATCCTTGAGCTAATACTCATTAGAGCTGAAGCCATGTGATGCCAAAGAGAAGTGAGGCCAGACAGAAACGCTAACTTGCATTCTGGAAGCAATGTAAGCTTTGTTGCACAGGGCTGCAACCAGACTGCAAAGCCTAGCTTCTGAGCAACAACATTGTGCTGTCCTGACTACGCAATTTTTGGTACTACAGCAGATATGTTCTTTAGTTTGAGTAAATCTGCATGTTCTGTTTCTTGTTCAAGTCAGACTGTTTAATCTGTTACTGCTTCTGAAATGCTATTGTCTAATAGATATGTCATAAAACTCTGCCTAGCATGCAACTATTAATTTGAGTATCTTCTGAAATGACATATTTCCTTGACTATCATCAAAATGGGAGTCTTTGTGCTTGCATGAATTTGTGATACCAGAATGTATGATCCTTGGGAAAATGACAGATACATACAGATTACAATGAAGAATATGTGTAAACACCTGGAAAAGCTGAACATCATTAGAAAAAAATGATGTTCCTTGACGTCCATTGAAGGTATTCCATATGTTTTCACTGAAAGGTCTAGGTCAAGCTCTCCATTCTCTACAGCTCATCTTGTCTGTCTTTCTCAGCTTCATTTCAATGGACATTAGTTTGTTGAAGACCAAGGAAACCACCTCAGAATTGCATGAAATTCAACACCTTTGTCAGATGGCACAATATAATGATAGCAAATGTAAAGCAGGTACTTAAATGAATTCACTTCATCACTTAAAATACATACATGAACAATCACTGTAACTACAAAGCTCCTGTTAAAAAAAAGTAAATGTTGGAGTGAACTCAAAATACTGGAAAAAATAGCCCTTCATCTTTCACCAGACATTCCTCAGCATTGCTTTCAACTAAAATATTTCAGTGGTGGCTCTTTACATTCAAACCATTTCCATACTGTTCCTGATTATCCTAATTATTCATAAGAGTATGGATCTCATCTTAATTGTATTGTGATATAAAGGAGATAGTTTCCTTTCAATGGTAAAATTCATTCAACTAAACAGAAAATAATGAATATCAAGGATCACTTAGCCTCCTGACCTCTCATGTTTGAAGGTAAAGTTATGTTAAGAATGGTTAGCTGAGAGGGGTTTATTCTGCAGGGGTACTTCCTTCTTGCACACAAACCTTGGGAATTAAACAAAAGTCAATAAACACCTTAAGACATCTGCTAGCACTTTTTAGAAGTTTTTTGATGTCATTTTGAATATGGTGAATATAAGTGTATACTCCACATGGCGTAATACAAGACAATTAATTATGTATTTATGCATGTTTGCTGGCGTGTAAAAACTGTGATTTCCGACTGGGTCTATTTAAATACTATTTTATACATAATGTACTTTTTTTTAATATGCCATCAAAATTCTCATGACAGAAGGATGCATTTCTCTTTTCATAACAATTGCAGGATCCTGCTACACTTTCACCTATAATCTAAATGTATCCTGCACAGATGAAGATAGCTTGCTGTAATTGTCAGGTGTCTGGACAAGAATGTATAACATCAGAGGGAAATCTGAACCTAATGGTATGTAGGTTTAAGACAAAATGTGAAAATAGTAAATTTCAGATGTTGTAAAATGTGTGAAGGTAGAAAATGGAAGTTTAGAGAACAAATATCTTTGATAGTCCAGGTGTCTTTCTTCTGTCAGAAGTCAGTGTTAATAATACTCCTGATACTTCACAGGTGACATCTGTGCCTGTGGTAGACAAAATGAATGAAGCAGAAAAGATAGGATTCCTGCTTCTTATTATTGCCTTCAGTTCCTTACCTTTTAAAACATAAGGTATTGCTTTGTTTTAATACCATTTTAATTTATTATCAAGATGGCACCTACATTATAAAGTTATAGTTAAGACAGTCATTTTTTGTTGAAAATGACTGAGTTCTGATAAATTTACAAGTCAGGAATCTTCTGAAACTCTAGGAGTACCAGTTTCTCCATTACCTCGCTATCAGATATGATAGTTGCATCTTTAAAATAATGGCAAAAAAATATCAAAGCCAAACAATTTGACAAGGCAGACATCTATTATCTGCTAGCTTAAACAACGTAACAACAAAAGTTAATCTTCTGCAGAAAGACAAAGAAATTTGGAAACATCCATTCATATTTTATTTAGATGTTTTATTGTTTATACAGTATTACCGCAGAACTTACTGACACAGTGAGGTAATAGAAAATATTTCAAACTTCCTGTCTGAAAATGTTTGGTATGTTTTTTTTTCTGTGACATTCCTATGGTGTTAAAATGAAGTGTTATTGTATTGTTCTCCACATGAAGTCTAACTGAGATATCTTAGACTTGGAAAACAGTAAGTGTTTTGTCAAATAATTGGGAAAATATTTTTTTTTTAATTGTGGACAATTTGTATTGTTTTAGTGAAATGTTGGATTTTTTCTCATTGTTTGAAGGTGTTAGAAAATAAGAAAGTCTCAAAGAAAGAAAATAGTAAACCCTTAGTTTAAATAAAATCTAATAAAAGACATATTGTTGCCAACTTTCTAGATTATAAAAAGAACAGCTTTTATTTAATTAGTTTATTAACAGACAAAATAAAAAAAAAGCTTTTATCATAACAAATTTGCAGGGCATGATTTGAAGTAAAAGCATACTGAAGAGTATTTTGAATGATTCACTTATGAACTAAATTCTGCTAATGTGCTGCTGTTAACAGTCAGAGTATAACAGGGATGCCTTCAGATTGCTGTGGCAGGAGGAAGAGGGACAGTACATTCTCTCTTCTGGCACACGGTGTGAGAATGAACTTTTCAAGCCATTTATGATGTATTTAACAGAAAATGTTAAACATCTCTTCCCATTAATCCACATTACTTGATAGTGACCTGTGGCATATTAACTATGAATAGAATAATAAATCAATAGGAAAAGGAGAGATTCATGAAAATTTGATGTATAGACCACTCCATTGAAAGCATTCTTGTCACCATCTAGAACCTGTCCTGTTTGTTTGTTTCATTTGAGGGCTTTAAACAATACCATATAATGAAACTATTTGAGATGCACCAATCTCTATTTATATATCATGGTTTACATTAGAGGATATTCATAGTCCTAAAACAACAGCAGTCCACTTATGCAGCTCAAGAGCTTTTTTCATCCTTGTCATTTTAAAAGCTAATGAAAATTTCCAGTACTAATGAAAAGGAGTTAGAAGCAGTGTTACAACCAAAGTTACAAAACAGTCTCATTGATTTGATAGAGGAAACAGTGGAAGGCAATAAAACTATTCAATACATTGTCTCTCCAATGGTAATGGCTCACTTAATGAAGCCAAACCAAGAATAAAACTTCTGCTAGACACATCCATCCCACTGATAATCCCCAGCAGTGCTCTATCTACAATGTTGGATTTAAGTTTTTTGGGGGAAAAACAAAAACAAAAACACAATAATCAGTCTGTAATGCCTTATTGCAAGACATAAATGATGCCCACATGAGAAAGGCATCACTATGTGAATGCAAATGTTGTCTGTTTCATTAATCCTCAGTAGTCAGATAATTTTAGAAAAACTTTGAATTTCTTTAAAAAGTAATCCCCGAAACAAAGTGTTTAAAATATATTGATAATGTCTTATGGCTGCCAGAAAAACTCGTTCTCTCATACATTGTCTCTAATACTGATTGACATCTGCACAGGAATATAAGAGTAAGCTCTTTATATATTTTAGCAGCATTCTTTCAATAATCTACATTGTTATTGGACATCTGGAATCTAAAAACATATATTGTGCATTTCTGAAAATTTTCTTGTTTTCATCCGTTGGAATAAAATGTTTATTTTTTTACTCTGAATAATCTGCTTTAAGGCACATGTTGCTGACCCTCTCTGTAGCTCAGTTTTTTTTTTTTTTTTTTTTTTCACAGAATATTTAGCAATAAGTTTGCATCAGTTATATGCAACTATATCATATATACTTATTATTCCTTCCTGTCAGGAGAGGGGTAACCCAAAGTTATAGATGCCAAGTCCTTATGCCATGTATTTGTGAACTGATCCCAAAGGGAAGTTAAAATGAAGTATGCACTGGCACACCTAACCATTTAGGGAAGCAATTCCATTGAAAGTATCTTAAGCGAATACTTATGCAAACTGGACATGGCCCTGATGGCATGCAGCCATGAGTGCTGAGGGAAATGGCATATGTCATTGCAATGTTACTCTTGATAATCCTTGATAGATCATGCTGATGAGAAGTGCCTGAAGACTACAGGAAAGTCAATACCACTCCTGACTTCGAGAAGGGCAAGAAGGAGGAGGACCTGGGGACCGGTCAGCCTCACCTTGATCCCTGGGAAGGTGATGGAACAGCTAATCCTGGAGACCATTTCTAGGCACATGAAGGACTAGAAAATCATCAGGAGTAGTCAGCATGGATTCACGAAGGGGAAACCATTCTTGACAAACTCGATAAGCTTCTGTGATGAAATGGCTGGCCTGATGGATGAGGGAAGAGCACTGGATATTGTCTACCTGGATTTCAGTGAGGTCATTGACATTGTCTCCTGTAAAATCCTCACAGACAAGCTGTGGCAAGCAGGACTAGGGAAGCGATTGTTCCTTATATATGGCACAGGTGAGACTGCACCTTGAATATTGTGTTCAGTTTTGGGCCCCTCACTACAACAAGGATATTGAGTTGCTTAAGCCTGTGCAGAGAAGAGCAACAAAGCTGGTGAAGGGATTAGAAAACAAGACATATGAGGTGCAGCTAAGGGAATTTGGGTTTGTTTAGTCTGGAGGAAAGAAGGTTGAATCATAGAATCATAGAATAACCCAAGTTGGAAGGGATCCACAAGGATCATCAAGTCCAACTCCTTGGGCGGAGTTGAGGGGAGACCTCACTGCCTTCTACTACTACCTGAGAGGAGGTTGCAGCAAGGAAGGTATTATTCTCTTTTCTCAGGTGGTAAATAATAGGAAGTAACGAAATGGTCTCAACTTGTGCCAGAGGAGGTTTAGGTTGGATGTTAAGAAGATTTCTTCATGGAGAGAGGATAGTCAAACATTGGAACAAGCTGCTCAGGGAAGTGGTGAAGTCCCCCCAGGCCACACCTGGAGTGCCTAGTTCTGAGCAGGGGGGCTGAACCAGATGATCTCCAGAGGTTCCTTGCAGCCTTGACCATTCTTTATTTCTGTGGGGGAAAAAAAATCTTTTTCACAGTCTTCCTTGAAATGTTATGTATTTTCATGTGTTTTGAACATCACAATATTCTGGCTTGTATTTCTCCTTTTCTGAAGATTCAGAAACTGCACAAGTAAAGGTCATTATCAAAGGAGAGCTAATCAGTGTATCTATGGGAAGAGGCCTTCTATAGGTCTTGAAAAATGAATGCCTGAACCCTTCACATTCAATCTGCATAATTAGGATGTAGGCCTTCTTCTCTTAGTCCTGTACTGAGTTTGTATAAGCAGGTAAGCATTTGTTGAAATAAAGCTTTTACAACTTCATTTTCCACACCTATGAAATACTTGAAATTTAAACCCTGTTTAGAAAAGTTAAGGAAATACTATGGATATTGTCTAACATTTTCTAAAAATCTGAGATCTCAGCCTTGTGCTAGGGGATTTTTAAGCATTCTTTAATATTCCTAAATGAACAGAATCACAACTAATTTAAAAGAGAAAGTGAAAAATCTTTCAAAATTTCAAAAATTATTTTTTTCAAAATTATTTCCATTTTCATGCTTTCTAAAAGATAAAGAATAAATAGTTAATCATTAATTAAACAATCTTCTGTTTTCATTTTTTGTGGAGTTAGTTCTCTGTTTTCTAACTACCTTCATGCAAATTTTCCATCACTGTCACACAGCAAAGCAAAACACCTCAAAATGATTGTATGTAAACTCACAGCAAGACCTCAGTGGAACGTACATGGCAAAAAGAGCAACAGGTCTGACCTTACTATGGGATAGTAGAACATTACTATTCCTTGTGGTTGGAACAATAATAATATTAATAACCATAATCAATATTTAACAGGAGCCTCAAATGTGATCTTATCGTTCAGTATTTACAAACCATTTTCTCCATGATAGAGTAATTACACAGTCACAGGATTTTCTATTTCAGATCATGGCACCATTTGTTTAAAGATACCTTAGCATTATTTTTTTTTATGACAGAATGGTAGTGTTGAATTAAAGTAAATATTCCTTTTATGTGTCTCTGTTCTTTGTATTGAGGAATGTCATGAATGACAATTCTGTTTTCACTTTCTTTCCATCTTCACAATTTTGTAAACCTCAGTGATGCATCTTTCCACACCATACTGTTAAAGTGCAGAACGGTCACAAGTCTCTTTATCTTCCTCTAGCCTCAGTGGGAACAACAAATTAGCATGAAGGAGTGCACGAGGCTCCTGAAGCATCAGTCTTGATGGTTGCACTCAAAAAGTACCTGCCTTATACTGTACCACAGAATGCAACAATAGTGTATTGTTTAATTTAGCTAAGGGGCATGCAATTCTAAATGATAATTTAATTAAAGTGGACATCAGAATGTGTGCTAGTGATGTGATTTCAATGATTTCAGTTCTCATGAATCCTCAGGGACATAAGCCATTGTCACTCACAAAAATACAGATTAGTATCTAGAGCAGTTCAGTAGTTCCATTGATTAAGCTTCTTTCCTTCCATTTAACATTAAAAGAAATATGTGTGGGTCTAGCCTGAGAAATCGTGCTTTTGTAGCTGGTGGGCTAAACCACAAAGCTAATGGCAGGAGTCCTGGATGCCAATCTCTGTTCCTTGGACTATTTATGCATTGAAGTGATCAAGAAAGCAAATATATCCAAGACAAGGGATAGCAAATGAGTTGTAGTCTCATCCTTCTCTGCTTGTTCTCCGTCTGGGTCTATAAGTCTCATATTCTTTTTTGCAGAGTGTTCTCAGGTCAGTCTGAAGGACATAGGGTACCCCCATTCCTGCTAGACCCTCTCCTAGGCTATTCTGTAGAGTGATGCCTTGGAAAGCACCTCTTAGAAGGTAGGAAAGAAGCATTTGAATCTTCTCAGGGTGAAGGAGGTTTGAATCTTCATATCTTCTATGTCTTCACCTATTTTATTCTGGGGGGGACTGCCCACCAAATCGGTACCATGCTTTTCTTCAGGAGGAGATTTCAGAGTAGAAGAAAATGCTTTCCTAGCAACCCTTTCTCTCTCTACTCTGCATTTCTTTGATTCGGACTTTCAGAGTGGCCTCTTTGAACTGATTTGGGTTTTCAGACTCAGCTAATTAGGCATAGTGTGCACACACCCTAGGACACCTCAGTGTTTACCCCAGGTCCAAGGTTCTGGTGGGGATCAAGTGTGGAAGCTCAAGTCTAGGAACAGTAGATGGATTTGTTTCACCTAGCTTTTGACATTCCACCTAAACTCCCTAACAAGTAAGAGAGAGAACTTCCAGAGCACAGTTCATCTTATCCTCTTATCATCAAGTCATCAAAACAGTTTTAATAAAGTATTATTTAAGAATGCCTATCTCTCACTATAGACAGCAAAGGGAGACTATAGTAACTGGCTAAGATTTAGACACCTAACATTAGGATGGATGAATCCCGAAGGCCCTAAAATTTGCCTGCTGCTGTATCTGGCTTTTAAGATATCTAAAAACTTTACTTGAGCTAGACCATATATTTTAAGCCTTTTGTGACCTGCTGGCTTTGTATTCTAGTTCTACAGCATTTGCCAGTATTATTAAAGATTATCAGAATTTGTTGAAAGCTTCTTCCTTTTTTTTTTTTTTTAATTCATATCAAAACTGCATTTTTGTGGGAACAACTAATTTCTTAGAGCTCTATCATTCACACAAAGCCTTCTGTTCCAAATTAAACTATCCATCATCAGTATTAATTAGGTAGTAACTGCCCTCAAGAATACACTAGAAGATCAAAATGGCTATTGGTCTTTCTAACAACACTGAGAGATTAAAGCTGCTGGTGGTCTAAAGCAGGAAGCTTCATTTAAGCAGTTAAGAATGCTTTCTTTAGTCTGTCCATTTGTGATATTTCTATTCTTTTCTTCCCTCATTACCAAGGTATCAGACTGCTTCAAATCCTCCGTGCATTTAAACATTCAGCATGGCTGTGAGGTAGGAAACTCAGAGGAGCAATTAAAGAAGGCTTAGAGTGCTATGTTAAAGGTATGTAGGAAGCTAAAGATGAAGGTAGGTGCCTAGTGGGATTTTGAAAACCACTTATGGGTTAGAATTACAGCGGGACTTTGTGTCTGAGAGACTAGATATCTAGCTGTTATTTTAGGTACTGCTGTCCAAAAGCCAAAAGCAATTTGAAAGCACTCTGTTGGTTTTTTTTTTTTTTTTCAAGTTTTTAGGGTGGATACTACTTGTTTTCTCTTTTCTTTACTTTTCTGCTCTGCTTTCCTCCTGCTTTTCCTTACTTTGCCATTCCTTGTCTTGCCTTCCATTTAAGAAACGGTCTCCCTGCTCCTCTCCCTACTTCCTACTCTTGCCATTGCTTCTGCAGGGCAATCCCAGCCCCTTGCTCCTCAGCAACAGAAGTTTGATAAATCAACTTTCCAATGCTCCTCCACAGTCCAAATAAGCTCAAGGACCATAGCTGTGGTGTTGCTTCTGTCAGTCTATACCGTAGGCATGTTGCTTATCCTGCATAAACACCCCAACCTGGACACTGGGTGGCTCAGAACAGTGTCATTCTTAAGTCTCCTGAGGTTTCACAGACTAAATATTTGGTGTTAGGCATTGGAAGGGTTCCTCAAATTGTCTGAACTTTGGTTAGTTCATTCAACTTTTCAGTTATATTTTCCTTTTATGGTTACATATTTGCTTCAGGGAAGGGCTGCTGCTGCATATAAACTCACAGGTAAAAATAAAGAGTAAAAATAATGCAAATATTCAAACAACATCAAGATATGAGAAGGTATTTTGTGGATTATTTAGCCTATTTTGTTGTAATATTTCTGTCACCTGGTTTTCTTGTTCTATCAACTTTTCTTCTTTCCCTGCTTATCAATTAACTTATTTTTATCTTTATCTGACTGCTTGGAAAATGCTGGTGTTTGATAATGACTGAATTTATGTGATAAACAAATCAGTAATGCCATTGTGAACTCTTTGATCAGCCCATTGTTCTTGAGAATCAATTAAGTGATCACAGTCATGAAATTATTTTTAATTTAAGAAAATTAAAGACAGGTTCTGGAAGTTCAAATGCAGTCTTAAATCCTATGGGTTATTAGTCAGTAGGTTTGACTGACAATCCCCCCCACACACAAACAAAACAAAACAAAACAAAACAAAACAAAACAAAA